>PVKB01006158.1:0-71840 GCA_004027205.1 Ctenodactylus gundi | reverse complement strand
GTACTCGCCACCAGACAAGATCCTCTGCCCCTGCACCGTTCAACTGGCAAAGGGTGGGATCCTGCCAATCCCAAGTCATGGCGAAGGCCTCCCTCCCACAGTTCTTGGCTTCACCCAATGCCAGTCTCCTGAACAACCACACGCTCCTCCACTCCAGACTGCAATCTCTCCACACCTGTTCCCCCCGCCATGGTCTCCCATCCCTCACCACAAAGCTGCTGAAAAGCTGCAAACAGCAGCCGTGCAACAGTTTGAATATCAGTCCGTCCTGAAATCTCCCCCACCAGAGCAAGCGGTCCACCTCCCTTAATCTCAATCTCAGGCAAAGTCTCTGGACAGGGGCAAAACGCCGACAAACTCCTTGCCAGAGCACAGCACACAAGCTCCCTAGGCCACTTGCCAATAGAGTCCTCCCTCCCAACCAAAACTCCCAGAGCCTGGCCCTTCCAATCCACACCTCCATCAGCACTCTGGTCCCCCGAGCTCTGACCAGAATCTCCCCTCAACCTCTGCTCAGAGCACCCAAAGGCTTCCCCAGCCCGCACCCCCAAACTCCTCCAAATTCCCTCTGCAAAACCGTTCCAAAGACCTCTGAGCCACATCCCCAGGCAAAGCACAGCAATGACCCCACTCTTGGCGCCAACCTCTGTCCCAGCTACCCTTTCAATGCTGTGACTCAATACCCGACACCCACAAACTTAGGAAAGGTTTCTTTTAGCTCACAGTCTCGAAGGTCACAGTCCTTTGAGGGGCGGCCGGCAACAATCGAAGTACATGGCAGAGAGAGAGGTGGAGGCAGCTTCTCCGGACAAACAGGAAGACAAACTGAGGCTAGCTGAGACTAGTCCCCATCCTCCAGGAAGGCAGGTGCAGCTTATGTATCCTTTCAGGTCTCCGCCCAGTAACCAGTCCCTCCTGCATCCAGGTGGCCACTACACACCGTTAATCCTAACTTAACTGCAATCCCCCCCTCCAGACCAGACTCCAATCCACCAACATCACATGGTTCCATTAAAATACATGAGACTTTTGGGGGACACTCCAGATCCTAACCACGACATTTCCTAAACCCTAATCCAGGCACGGTTCCTAATTGGTTCAAGTTGACATTGGTGTGAGTTCTCTGACACGGATAAGTATCTCATCTGAGCCCACTGATTTGACCCAGCACCTTAGGGTCCTCAGCCACAGACAGATCCACTCCCTTGTCACCTGAGCTCTACACCATGTCCTCGCTCTTATGGGCTCTTCACAATCTCATGGCCTTGCTGCATTTACTGCCACACCATTTGCACCTTATTTCCATAAACCCAGTGAAGCGGTTCAAGCATAAAGGGACCCACAGAAACTCACAGAAGCCCATGTCGTGCGCAGCTACCCATCAGAGCAATCTCACTAACCCTTAAAGCCCAAGGCACCTGCTGATTTCTTCTCTGTGCAATATAACTCAGGAGACTCCAAAGAAAATACACAGTTGCTGACATCAATACCAAGGGCACCTACTTAGTCCACATCATACTAATGGAGGAGAAGTTAAAATGATTTCCTCTAAGTTCAGAAACAAATAAAATATGTTTAACTTCTCTACTTTTACTCAATATAAAATAAGTCTTAGCCAGAGCAATCAGACAAGAAATAAAAGACAATCAAGAAAATAAATGGAAGTCAAATTATCCCTGTTTACAGGGAAAAATTATTGTATATACAGAAAAACACAAAGACTCCACCAAAGAACTATTTAGACTAATAAATTCAGTAAGACCATACTATATAAAATCAGCATACAAACATTATTACCAGCCAAACAGGATGCATGCCTATAGTCCCAGCTGCTAGAGGGTGAGGAAGAGGGATTGCTTGAGCCCAGGGGTTCAAAACCAGTCTGAATAACACAATGAGTCCTCATTTCAAATACACATAAGATATTAGTGCAATTTTCATACACTAATAATAAAATTTCTGAGCAAGAAATCAATTCCATTCACAGTAGCTGCAATCAATCAATCAAACAAAAAGAACAACTCTAAGAATATAATCAAGAAAGCAAATGATCTTTGCAATGAAACTGACAAAACGCTGATGCCAGAGATGAAGAGATTACACATCCAGAATGAGAAGGTGCCTGTGTTCTATATTCACAAATTACATAGTTAAACTGTTCACACACTCAAAGCAATCTATATCTCAATACAATCGCTATCAGAGTAATAATGGCATTCTTCACAGAACTAGAATAAAAAATCTTAAAATATATATGGCACTACAAACGACCCTGAATAGCCAAGCATTCCCAAGCAGCAGAAGAGGGACATGGTGGAGAAGAAGTGGCATTACCTGACTTCAAAATATAATACAAACACTAAGTAACCAAAACAGCATTGTACTGACTAGAAATATATGCATAGATCAGTGAAATAGAACAGAGAATCAGATATTATGGAAACATAATATCTACATTATGGAAAAGTGACTTTTAACAAAGACACTCCGAACATACATAGAACGGACAGTTGCTTTAATAGATGATACCAGGGGAAAATTGATTATCTACATAGGCAATAATGACGCTTGTTCACTATTTCTTACTATACCCAAAACCAAGTTAAAATAGACCAAAAGGTCTATTACTAGTGAAAGCAGAGGAAAGACTTTTTTGACGTGGTCTCAAAAGCACAAGAGACAAAACCAAAAACTGACAAATGCCTCTGATGTAAAGCATGGACTGAGTACTTCAGGAGATTGATTTGCTTATACCAAGTCCTCCAAAAGCACATTGTTTTTGAAAATATGGGCATATTCATAATGGTTCGTGTCAGCAAAAACGGAAAATACAAATCTTTAAAATCTTTGAATCTTGGGATTCTTTCAAATATCACTTGTGTTAGTCTTTTGTTTAGAGCAAGTCAGTGCTGTTCACATGGGCAGGGAGAATTCACAAGCTTTCCTCCTCCTCCCTCTTCCTTCCTTTACTGTATGACCCACCCTTTTTAATTTCGAAATAGTTTCTACAAACTGTCCAAGCTACCTTAAAGGTTGGGATTGTCCTCATGTAGCCTAGCCTCCTAATAGCTGTGATTACAGACCTGTCCACCACACCCAGCTTAAAACCCATACTTTTGACAGGAGGAAAGAAAAGTTGATTTGTAAAGGGGCAGTCAGGCTGGGAAAGCATTTTGCAGTTCTCTATGCAAACAATCCAGCACATTAAGAGTACTCTTAGAAGAAAAGCCACCCTAAATTACTGATTACAACACTCATAATAGAATGCCTGACCTTTTTTAAGGTGAGAAAGCCTGGAAAATATGTGATCTGCCCATTTTCCACATATTACTTAAATCACAAAATTTTTGAAGGTGCATCAGACAATCAGATTCGGGGTCTTTTACGAAGAATACCCCAATATGGGAAGCACTAGCGAATTTGCTCGGAACACATGGTTCAATATGAAATGCACACTGCTGAGCACCAACCCCCGTTTCCCCCATAGGCTGACTGTTCATGCGAAGGTCTGAGAGCTAAGCTATCAACTGTTAGAGCTCAACTTCACGAAAAAAGGCTTGAATTGCAGACTGCATATGTGAAGGTTCGAAAATCTTCAGGACAATTTAAAATTGTTCTGGCCAGTTCCTCGATTTTTTTTTTTTTTCAACTCACTTTATAAATAAGAAATTGGCCCTGAGAATATAACTCATTTTAGTCAGGACTAAAAGCGAGCCTGGATATCATTACACAATTGAAGCAAATAGGATTATTATCACAATTGATCATGTAAATTATTATACAAATTCAGTTCTCTTACCATCATAACTTTGCATCTCAGAAAGTCTATGGCTTTTTTGACTATGTATGTATATATAAAAGTGTGTATGTTCATGGGTATGTCATTACATACATGTTATGTTTATATTTTTGTGCACATGTCTTGATGTGCAAATGGTCCCTTACCTGCTTACTATAGTTCCATATTACAGTGACACAACACTGATACCCATTTAGCAAAAATTACTTTCAAATTTGATTTTTTATTTTTGTTTTAGATTACCAATACAATGATCTCCTTCTATGTTACACAGCCAGTTTTTTAATTGCTTCAACATTGAGGTTTGTTTTATTATTTTTTATTTACTTTTTCCCATTTTATTGATATGTATACCTGCAAAATTTAAAGTTTACAATGGAGTTGAGCATTTTGTGCACGTATATATCTTGTCAAGGAGACAAGGGCTTTCCCGCTCTTTTTCTGTCCTTCCCCCTACTCTCCCCTCCCTCCCTCCTCCCCCACCCTACCCTTTTGTTTCACTTTTTTTTTTGTTTTAAGTTCCCTAAGAGTTGTGATCTCGAAAGCAGCCAGTTTTTAGACAACCATACAATCATGAGAGTAAACAATTCTCTGCAATATTTGTAAACTTCTGTATATGACCATAAGCAAATAGCTGCTTATTTTTCCTAAGTCAGACAATGCCATCCAAGCAACTACTTCAAAACTAGTACCCCTCTTTCCACTAATTCAAGGGATGTTTTCATTACATAAAATATGCTGCATTTTTAAAACATGGACCACAAATTCTTTTTAGTTTTTAAAATTTGAAACAATCCTCAGGCAAAGACAGTTGAAATATCCTCTACATTTATTGAAAAGATGCAATTCAATATTTCTTCCAAATGTTCTTCCAAATGAGCATTCTTGCAAAGGCTTCAGAATCTTCTTCACTTTTGTCATCAAATGAATATTTGTGTCCCAAACAAGTGTGTTGAAACCTTATCAGCATGACACCATTCAGAAATGAAGTCTTTAGAAGAATTAGCTCATGAGAGCAGATATATCCACGGAAACCTTATCAGCATGACACCATTCAGAAATGAAGTCTTTAGAAGAATTAGCTCATGAGAGCAGATATATCCACGGTGAGCTTAAGGTAGAACTAAGACAACTTTCTTCTTGTCCTCCCATGATGCCTCAAGCTCATGACACCACTTCAAGTTTACAAAACAACATCACAGCATTGCTTCATTTCATTCTTTTCATTCTCCACAAAGTCCTTTAAAGGTTAACGCTTTCATTTTCAGAAACAGAATCATAGGAGCATCACAATGACCTCGTCAGTTTCATAAAGGGATATTAAGTTACGAACCTGAGATTGAACTCTAGATTAGGGCACAGCAGTTCCACCTTAAGCAAGTTTAGTACCTTGATGTTGATCCACAATAGGACCCTAGGCCACTGTCTGTTGCTCTTCACTTTATAATACGACTCAGCATGTGCTGAGGACCTTTCACGGGAGTTCTTCAGGATATTGGCGGTGCCAGGATATGTTGAACATGATCTGTAGTTTCAGGAATTTAAAATGTAGTTATTGCTGAATCAGACCCCATTGTTTATTTTCTCCCAGGTTCTCCTTCTACCTTGGCTGGCACTTGGAAAAAAACATTTCTCTCTCTCTCTCCATTAAACAGACAGCCCACTTTTACTAAGTACCAACTATATCCCAGTCTCTACATCCTTTAAGCGTACTGATGGTTTTGGACTTCAGAACAACCCTAGGAGAAAGCTACCATTTTTATCTTTATATTGTGGATAAAAATATTAAACACATACACACTAGCAAGCATACAGTAAGAGGAATAGGTTTGTGTGAACCCAGGAGGTCTGATTGCAGAGTGCGTCCCCTCATCATTTCCCACAATGCCTTTCAGAAAGAGAAACACAGCATTTATTATGTCCCTCCCTTGATTAATGACCAGGCAGGGTCTCCTGCTTCCGGAGGGTGGGGCCTACCTAAGATTTCTGGTTCTTTGCTAGTATGCTTCCATGTTCTCTGGTAACCTTTATTTGTAATTAATTTCTGGCTTGATAATTTAACTGAAGCTTTCTCCTTTTTGCAAAAATCTTTACTTTGGTCATGATACTCCTTTAGCTTTAAACCTGTCCCCCTTCCCAGACTCCCATCTACTTTTTAAATTTTTTCCATCTTTGAAATAGTGTACCAAAGGAGTTCTGTTCCTATTTCCAAATCACCAAGTATCATTTTTACTACAGACAGATTATTCTAGCACAGACAGCAATTAATTCATGGTACATTCTCATTTATTATTTTCTGTTTTTAATGTTTGCTTACCTTATCTGTGCAAATAAAGTCTTGGCTTGCACAAACACAACACATAAACTAGCGTATTTAATGTTAAGCATTCATTTACATTTATTGACAGATTGCCTTTAAGGTTGCCTAAATAATACTTCTAAAAAACACCCAAATGCCTATGCAAATATTTAATGTAAAAAACAAAACCTAGGAGCAAAAAGTTGTCTTTACCTTCATAAAATGAATTGTTTCAGAGACAATTTTTATGATTTTAGGAAATAAAATAATTTACCTAGATAATTCAAGCATTAATGTATTATTAAGAACAGAAAAAGATAAATGTTAAGACAACCCATTTCCTACTGGCTATTTACACTGATTAGGTGAGAAAAGTCATATAGCTTACATCTCTGTGAAATTCACGTGTTTTCTACTCAAATTTATGAAACTGAACTCAATAAAGACTTATAACTTATTCCTCATGCCGATTTAAATACAGTAAAATTTGCTACCTAGAAACACTAAAGTATTTGGTCTCTGACCAAGACATATGAAAAGTCTCTTATTTCATGGACAGTCTTTGCAGTAACCTTTTTTTTTTTTTTTAATGCTTTAAGATTTCTAAGGCATAGTGCTGGAATTTAAACTTTTTTAGTGTCAAGGTTGAAATCTTAATTTGTTCAAGTCTTTCCCTGAAGCATGGCATATTCAGGTACTTGTGTTGTTATGATCTACTCATAATTTTATCTTATTGCAATTCTAATGATTTCTCATTTTAAATTTAAAATATCCAATTAGTTTATGGTGTCAAGGGAGAATTTCAGAAAACTTGCTTGGCCAGCAATGAATGATTAAGAACCAAACAAAGGGTTTTTTCAACCTAGTGTAATCAAAACCAGTGAGAAGTAGCAAATACATAAGGGAGAAGTAAGGGCACAGAAACCCCAGTAACTCAAGTGCTTAATAACAAAAAAAAGTTCTCTCTCCCAGAAACTGCACCTGAGATTCTGTGTGGATGTCTTCAGCTTTTGAAGACTGGCAGGATAAATTTAGGAGAAGTTGGTGCAGTTTCTCCATTTTTCAGCAGCTAATTATCATCAAAACTTGAATTTGAGAGGTTCTATTTCTGATGGATAGTAAATAATTAGCCATGAAGACCCACACTTGATTGTGCTCTTGATGGCAAGAGAGAATCACCAGAGATTCCCTACTTTATTGATTACCTATTCTGCTCAAGCTCCACTAATCATTTTTATTTATGTTATCTCATTTAATTCCCTCAACAAAGGATGAACTAACTATCCCATCTCTGTTCTATTTGTAACTGAGATCAAGAGTTGCTGTGACTCCATAGTGTCAGTCAAGAAAACCGAAGTATTAACGAATTTGATATTACTCTGCAAGGTGTTTTGAATATCTATATATTTCTTTAATATTGTTTATATATTTTCCACTAGTCAAATACACAGTGATCACATTGAGGTAGGGATTATCTGTGATTGAAAATTTCAAAGACAAATTACAAGCTTGTCCTTCAAATATAAAACCTCATCTCATTAGAATCCTCTTCAGTCCAGATGATTTATCTTGGTCAGGAGCTGTGGACTCTTTCTTGAACATGGCTTTGATGCTGCTCTTGGAAGTTTTAAGATGTAAACTCCAACCACTCCTGGGCAGGTGAAATATTACATTAGTATATTTTTATTTCCTTCAAAGAAAAAGTGTTCTCCACATTGAAATCCAGTATAGAAGATTTTGAGTAATTTTAAGTTGTAAATCAGATAAAACCAAAATGCTTTCTGTAACCCACATGATCATAACCAAAATTTTGATTCTGGAAATATCTCTTGTCAGTGCAAATATTTTTAAGGCTTATGTCGGTTGTTATAACAGAAACCAATAAAATATTTTTGAAAAGTCCTCATAAAATGGCATATAAGATATCCCCCTTAAAATATTTGTTTGTAGAGGTTAGAGAAACTGTATGACAATATAAGCTGACTTGGTAAAAAGCATTGTGTCTCCCTTTTCATTTTTTAAATGGATTTTCACTTCAAGTATCCAGACTTCAACTGCCCACACAAAATCAAATGAAACATCTAAAATCAAAATAAGGACAGATATCAGTTCAGCCAAATGTGGCTATTGTGATAAAAAAGATTGGATCGTTAAAATTTAAGATCATAATTTTAGGCAAGCTCACATACAGTCTATAAAGGACTGGAAACTAACATGTGTCCTACACTTTCTAAAAAGTTCCACAGCTGTTCACTGGATGAGGCTCTGGCACATAACCAGTCATAATACATGCCTTTCATGAGTCTGTTAGGAGAAAACCTTTCTTACAAACAAGAGTCTGGCCCCAAATTTCATCAGCAAGCCACACTACTTTGATGGATCTGCGCCACATATTTTTGAGGCACAGAAATATGAATGGCTAACAAGCATGTAAGAAGTAAGGGATTCACAGTTCAAAGACATTGATAGTCATATTTTCAAAATATAGAAACCAGGAAATTGTATCATTGCAACAAGTTCTATGTAGAACATAGAAGATAACGGTAACTTTTCTGATTTTTGAAGGATGACTAGAATTTTATGAACATACATGAAAGTGGAAGGGAACTGTACATTGTAGGGTGACCAGCAAAAAGGGATCAAAGGGTCCCCTGCAAGTAGAGCAATAGAACTTTCCAGAACTGTAATAAGAGAGACCAGAAAAGACAGCTCAGGCCATGTAATACACAAAAGGACTTAGACTTGATGTTTTAGTTGCTGGAACATTCTTTCTTGGGAAATAACATATTTCAAACGGCTCCACGTACCTTTCTCCTCTTCTGAGAAGGGTATGCCTGAGGCTATGGGCTACAGATTTTTTTTTCTTCTACTTTGTATGCTTCTATAGCATAAAACGTGTATCATAAAACACATGCATTACTTTTAAATGGAAGAAAACACTTATTATTTTGGCTCTCATCTCTTAAATCATAGTTGAAAATACATGTACAAATTAATTTTCTCATACTCAGAAACATAAGCTTATTACATGCCTTTTGGTTGATCTTTACTGCTATGAGAGTGGAGTATGAAATTCTCCTAAAAATACAAATATCTGCAAGGGTATAAACTGATGGGGGAAATGTACAAAGAAAGCCACAAAACTGCTAACTACATGAGATCAGGGGCTATACCTGTGACATAGTGTAATAGCTATTCCTTAAACGTAAGATTTTCTTCTCCCAATACTATTAATATAGTCTCCCCTTACCAGAAGCTTTGCTTTCTGTAGTTTCATTCACCTGTGGTCTAACACAGCTCAAAAATACTACATAGAAAATTTCAGAAATAGAAACTCATTATTTGAATGTCGCACATCATTTGGAGTAGTATATTATTGCACCATTGTACCAGGATACAAATTATCACTTTGTCTAGAGGATCAAAATTGTTTACAGTACCTGCCATTCGTTTAGGAGCTATAGTGATAAGAAGATTGTCTTGGGTTTGTTGTGCCTGTGTTCAAGTAATAGTTGTTTAAGAATACCTGCAAAGCAAGAGTAGTGAGACTTGCAATTAAACAGGCCAAAGAGAACCACAAGCCTTCTGTTAGCTGCAAAGGTGGGAGTTGAGAGGTTTTGTCTATAAGTCAGAATGATTCTTCCACCAGTAAAATCGTGATGGAGGGAAAATAAAAATATGACAATTCTCTTGCACCTCAACTGCAAAAAGCTATGGTCACATCATGTGAGTACCTCGTGTGGCTGGAGGAATAACCCAGAGGTTAGAGCATTGGCCTAGCAGGCACAAGGCCCTGGGTTCAGTTTCCCAGCACCATGTAAGCTGGGCATGGTGGTGCACATCTGTAATCCCAGAACAGGGGATGCTGAGGCAAGAAAAATGCTATGAATTTGATACCAAGCTGCACTACTTAGTGAGTTCAGAACAAGCCTGGGGTACTGATCATGACCTTGTCTCCAAGGAAAGAAAGAAAGGAAGAAAGAAAGAAAGAAAGAAGGAAGGAAAGAAAGAAAGAAAGAACTTGTTATTCATCCCATTACATCTGGTCACAGAAGTGCTGTGTCTTCTCACTTTATCACAATGGTGAGTACAGTACAATTAGATATCCTGAGAGAGACTATAATTTTTATTACAGTGTATTTTTATAGTTGATCAAATTTTTATTAGTCACTGCTGCTGTCTTACCGTGACTAATTTATAGATTAAGCTTGGTCGTAGGTATGTGTATACGGGGGGGGGGGGGGGGGGGGGGGGGGGGGGGGGGGGGGGGGGGGGGGGGGGGGAAGGGGGAACATAACATAAAGGTTTTTTTTTCCACTCAAACTAAACACCCCAGGGACCCAGGGATATGATACAATATCAAATATTGGGGGTTGGAGAAATGGCACAGCAGTTAAAGTGTTTGTTTGGCAAGTACAAGGAACTGAGTTCAATTCCTCAGCACCCCATGAAGTTGAGAGTGATGTTGCATACCTGTAATCCCAGCAACCAGGAAGTTGAGGCAGGAGGATTGCCATGAGTTCCAGGCAAGCCTGGGCTACATAGCGTGCTCAGGACCAGACTGAGCTACAGTGAGATGTTATCTCAAAAAAAAAAAAAAAAATCAAATATCCTTCCTACATTGAAGTTAATACAGGTCATTCATGTTATCCAAGGAGTCCTGTTTTTTTTTTTTTTTATTGCAGTCAGCACCCATTAACTTCACCAGTGGAGGGATTCCCTGGATTGTACTGGTAAGCCCTTCTCTGACCCTATACACTTGCAGTTAGTTAAGTGTGATCTCGCTCCTGGCTCTAGCATTAAGCCGTGCTTGGTCTAAGCCAATAGGATGTAGTCTCTGTGCAGAACATATCAGTGATCAGGACCGAAATGTTACACATTGAGATCTATAATTTGGTCAGATTTTCTAACAAAGGCTTCTTTCCTTCTTTACTTTAACATGAAAACTCATGGGATATGGTTGCTGCCTGCATCTCGTCACCTCTTGTGTCTGTCTGTGACATTAAAACATGTCAAAGAGCTCAGTAATGTGGAACCCAGTGGGCATGTCTTCAGGATGCCTGCATCCCCCTAAACAAGCCGTTTTAGAAAGCACATCTATACTTACTAAATTATGTGAAGCCAAAAGCTGTTTTATTTTTCCAAATATAGTCATCAAATTCCATTGCAGTAAAAAGATTTTTGCTTTTCTAATTCTAATCTTCCTTCATCTCCCCCCAGTTTCTGTGACACAATTTAATACATTTTTGTCTTCAAAAGCATTTTTGCACATTCGTATAATCAGTGTCACGCTCAATTTATGAGCATGGTTGGAGGAAGATTTTTATATAAAATAATTTGGATGTAAATTCTAGAATTCTGATAATAGTGATTGCTCTTTATTCATTTGCTGGCTGATACTCTCTTTTTACTAGCTATGCCCATATGGTTTTATTTAGCATACTTTTTCTACTCTTTTTATACTTTGTTAAAAAGCACCGTGCTTGCTTTTTGTTGCACAGTCAACCTAAAAATCAACATCTATGTCTAGGCTATGGAATCACAAATAATATTATTCATGATTTAATGTTGATCAAGTCCAAATTTATATCCAAATAATTCAGCTCAGCAAAAATTCAACAGTATTATTTTTCAAAAGTGCAACATAAAAATATTCTAATACATTTTATAGACATATCTAGATTTTGGTTCTATTTAAATAAAAAAGAATTATCTTATTAAAAGTTTGTTGTTTTTTATTTGATCTTGGTCATTAGCAAATCATAGCTTCAACTAGAAAAATTTATGCTAAAAATGAGAAAAATTTTGAACAATAACTTTTTAATTGTGATAGTCATGATGGATTTTTGTCTTTTCCCCACAATGGTATTGTTTTGGTTCTGCCATTCTTCTCTTAGCTTTTAAAAATTGACCTTATCTTCCCAACTTTACAATTTACACTTAACCCAAATTTTCCATATTTTCACATGGTCAAAAATAAGTTAGTGATAGTATCACCTTCACCCGTTATATTGACTCGAAAAATCATTTGATGTAAGACGTAACACAGCCTTGTAAGTTATCTATGAACATGTTTTAAGAAATAAAGGATTATTTTCACCAACCACTGCTTTCCCCAAAAATCTGGAATTACCTATGCACTACTATTTTGCTTTTCTTCTATGTTTTTCCTAGTTTATTGAGTATTTTCAGCATCTCTTGCATGGGACTCAAAATCGATGATAAACTGGTAGAGCTGTATAGCTTGCTTAATAAAGGTACCTAATAAATATTACTTTCTTATATCCTAGAATTGAAATAACTTGATATACAGTGATTGAAATTCATATTTACATTCTTAGAAAATATAGGTAACTGAACATGAGAGTAGGATGGTTGCACCTGCAAAATGACTTTATGGTTTGAATCATAGCACTCTCCCACCAAAAATAAAATTACAACACAGTCTAGTCAGGTACATGCCAAAGCCTTCCACATAGATTCAGCTCGACATGACTGCAGGCACCTTGACTACTAACTGTCATGATGGCCCTTGGGGTGCCTTGGTTGGTTTTCCATTCTTAGTTTCTCATGCAAATTATAAATAAACAAAACCACGTGAATGTCACATAGAACTTTACAACTGAACTCTGGTGTGAGAAATACACCTGAGTCTTTAGTGTTACCTTAAGATAAGACAAGTACATGGTAGCTTGGATGGCGTCACTTTTGCCCTAACAATGTATAATCACTTTCTTCTGACAAAAACTGTAGAGATCAGCTGATTTTGCTACATCCCAGAATCACACTTTTGTCGGTAGTTTCTCAGGAGGTGGAACTTTGCAGTCCTCGCTCAGGCTCATGTCACCTTGAGTTTCTTTCTCACACACTGGAGCCCGGTTGTTCCAGAACATCTCTACCAATTATCTTCTCAACAAACAAAACGTTGATATAGATATACAAAACATTTTTCTTCACTAATATGTTTCTCTAAAGCTACACATGTAAGCTAGTTCATAAATATAACCATAATTGAGATTAACCAACTTAAGAAACAAAATTCTATTTCTTTTTTGGAATATCTAGGCAATTATTTTCATAATTTTCTTAATTTCACAGGAAAACACTTTTCTCTATAACTTGAAAATTTTAATGTATCTCAAAACTGACACTACAACACTGTATAAGAAAATAAAATAAATTGACCTCACCTTGACCCTCATAATGCTTAAATTGTTAGCAACAGACTTTTATTTCTATGACAAATTCTATTGTGGTATATACAAAGCACCTACTTTGTTAAGTTTGATTAGGTGCCTAAAAGAAAATACAAACTATTTCTGTCTAAAATAGTCAGTATGTCGAAAGAGCACATTTCCTCCAGTACAAGAGTGTAGCCTGGCACTAAATTTTGTGCACAGTGAGCACAGCTTCTGTGCAATTTATGGGCATTCGCGTTACAGCAGATCTCAAGTAAATTATGAACTCTGTGTGTTACCAAGGCACTGTCAAACTCTGATTGATTTGGACAGTTTGTAGTTAATTAAGTTCATTTCCAATTCTGTCTCTTCATCCAATTTCAAAGCATTCTATATTGAAAGCCTATTTTCAATTAGTAAGAAGGATGAAACAAAAAGAATTAATTACAAAAGTGACAATCCCCATTTAAGTCTTCATAGTGAAGCAATTATGTATCTTAAAAGTTAAGCAATTGAAGAGTTTGTACTTGTCTAATATATGATGTCCTTGATATGTGTTATATATATTAAAGCTAGATGCAGGCATGCCATTATAGCAAAAAAGCACAGTTACTGAAGTTTTCTGTAGTTACTAGGAGTTAAATAAGAGAGGTCCACTTCACATGAGGATTTTATTAGTAATTAATTATTAGGAATTACCCTTAATTTTTTGATGGGTATGAGTATGGGAGATATTTTAAAGAATTTTGTGATAAGACACAATTATTTAGTAAATCTTACAAATTTGAGGAGTGTGGTAGTTTTCTAAACCCCACTACATGACACTAATAATAAAATACCATCATCCACAGCAATCCCATCTCATTATTATTCAAGGTCTTGCGAGGCTGCTTATCTAAACCAGTATGAGGTAATAGTGTATTAAAAAAATAAGTGTCAGAGACCTGCTATAGAAGTTGACCTCTGACACCAATAGGTACAATTTTGTCAGAGATTACTTAACCTCACTCTTTTTTTTTTTGTTAAGATGATTATACATGTCTTAGTGACATTTTTGTCACTGTGACTCAATACCTAAAATTCACAAATTAGAGAAGGAAAAGTTTATTTTGGCTCACAGTTTCAGAAGGTTAAAGTCCATTTATGAGCTACTGGCAAAGTGGAAGCAGAGGACGAAGGTGGAGGTAGAGGCAGCTCCTCATAACATTGCAAACAGGAAGCCAAATCAAGGAGGAAGGGAGGAAGTAGAATACACCCTTCCATAGAGGAAGTAGCTACACCATCCCAGTAATCCCCTTCTCAGGATCCAGCCTCAGTGCTCTGCCCCTTCCAGGTTTATCCCCTAATCCAACATATGCCCAAAATTTACCATGCTCTTGTCTTCCACAATACACCTATAATACATCGCACACCCCTTATCCACCCCTCTAGACCAGGCCCTCATCTCCTAACAGCACATGGTTCCATAGACAATTGATAACATCCAAATACATGAGACTTTGGGGTCATACTCCAGATCAAAACCACAATAATAAAATAAGGCTAGTACCACAAGATCTATAAAATAAAGTCAGGAATTATGAAGTAATTGCATCTAGAAGGTTTAACCCTAACCATGCATAGTAAGTGATTAATTATTATCATAAGAATGAGTATATTTATGGACAAAAATTCAGTAATCCATGTGCTAGAAACTTTATGTCTATATTACTATAAAAGGATACAACGATGCATGTATTTTTTGGAAGAAGATTTGAGATTGTTGATTCTGACTTTAAATATACTGATTTTCACATGCCAGTTGTGCCTGAAGCTGGAAATACGAAAAACACAGATAAGATTAAAGAATGTTACGTGAAAATATTTGAAGTTTATCAATGTCGAGGGGAGATTTCCAACTTGGAAGTGTGTCAGAGCAATTTCATGTCAACTCAATTGCAGGTGAAATGTATCAAAACTTTGAGGAACAGATAATTGTTATTGCTATGTTACTAATAGTTTATAATAGTTGAAAAGATATATATATATATATATATATATATATATATATATATATATATGCAAAACCAGAATAACAGTGGTGACAAACTATAATAAAGAAGGAAGAAAGAAAACCTCTCTCATTCTACTGAAATGAAAGCTTGGAGTAAAACATTAGTTAAGTTAATGCAGGATATTTTAAGAAAGGATTATAAATTGGGTTCAATATTAGGATACTAAGATGAATAAATACTGAAAATATTTGTATTAATAGTCCAAGAGTGTATGCTTACCTACAAAATGTATGATTTTATAAAATTTAACATTCACCATTATAAAACTTACAGTAAAATAGGAATCAATATACTAAGCACAGTTACATGAAGAATACAAACTTCTGTGTGAAAGCATTCTCATCAAAGATAAAACAAGCCAAGAATACCTATTATCAATATACATATTTTGGAGAATTATTAGCAGTATTAAGGTAACATAAAATAAAGATAAGAAATTATACCTATTTAACATAATTTTTCATATTAAAAATTTTAATGATAGTATTATATTTAGAATAAAACAGAGAAAGAGAGGGAAAGAGCCATATAGAGAGAAAAATAAAAATTGTTCAGAGATGCAAATCACTAGAGAATTAAGGTTTAGATGCATTTGGACACAGAGAGACAGAGAAGTATAACTTCCAAAAGAAATGGTGCTAAGCATGGAGCTGGGAATGATAGAAAGTAAACAATCATAGAGACTGAATATCAGGGAAGATTTTGATTGTGACTATTCAAGAAAATCATCCAGAAAACTATATTCATGTGACTTATTAGTGGAAGGACCTAAGCAGTTGGGTGGGGTGGAGGAGTCAAAGCTAAAAGGCATCGACATGAAATAAATGATTTCAGAATAACTGGAGGTGAATATCACACCTTCTAGCTAAGCTAGGAATTCGGAACCAAATATTTGTAAATTGCTGAGCTGCAATCATTTTCTTTAGAAATGACAGCAAATTGTAATTTCTTTTTTCTGATTGGTGAACATGGGCAACATAGTTTCTGCCACCCGACTTGGTGGAAACATAAGTGGTGTTGTCTTTTCTTTGGAAGCATTACTTATGACTATACGTAGTTGGTGGTTACAAGTATTAGTTTTTCATTACTTTTAATGGAAAAATAAAAATTTCTTGAGAGCATATGACATGATGTGTTGGAATATATACGCTACAGAATAGCTATACTCAGCTAAAATTAACATACATGTTATCACATTTATTTGTAGCAATAATGCGTAAAATCCCTTAGCTTAAATAGTTTTGTTCTGTTAAGTGACTACATGGCAAGTGGAATACAAAACTAGGTTTTGGATACACTAAATACATCTTTGTCGGAGAAAGAGCTGCTTGCAATATGGCAGATATGAAGCTGTCTTAGTTACTTTCTCATTGCTGTGACAAAATAGCTGATATCCATGATCTAAGAGAGGAAAGAATCATTTAGCTCCCAGTTTCAGAAAGGTTTCACGCAGTCTGATTGTGGAGCAGTCGGCAACAGTGGAGGCACGTGGCAGAGAGACTGAAGAGCTGCTCACCCCACTGCAGACAGAGGTCACGTGAAGCAGGAACACGCGGATGAGCTTCCCAGGAAGACACTGCAAACCCGTTACTTAGTTCAGAGCTGCCATTTGTCCCACTACCCAACACCACCACTGGACAACAGGGTGGGCGCCCTTCCTTTATTTTCTGTTCCACAAGTCAATAACAAACATGAAAGCTCTGTCCTGGGCAACCCCCAATCTCAATGAATCTTGATCTATTCCCTGGTGGTCAAACACCAAACACCCACCCCTTCCTACCAAGCTCTGCCTCTCAATAACACACAGTTCCAAATACATGAGGATTTGGGGGAATGCTCAAGATCCAAACTACATCAGAAACCAAATGAGAGAAAAAGGATGGATCTAGTGCATGTCCTTCCAGCTCAAGCTCCAAGCATTGCCCATAAACAACAGTACGCAGTATCAATGTGTAATCCACATGCAAAAACATGAGGCTTCCAGGGAACCTCCAGATCCAACCAAGAACATTCTGCCACTGCTCCCCCAAAGACTTATGGTCACTTCCTTATGCAAAATGCATTTAGTCCTTTTTAAGCATTGCCAAAGTATTAGCAGTTTCAGTACTGTTAGAAAGTTCAAGTTCCAAGTCTCCTTTGAGACATAAGGCAAACTCTTAGTTGTAAACCCCTGTGAAAATCAGGAAAAAAAATTAAAACTCTGTCAACATACAATGGCAGAGAATAAAGTTTCCCACTCCAAGTGAGAGGAGTAGGAGGACAGAGAGCAATCAGACTAAAGCAGGGGTCAAACCCAGCAGGACAATAACCAAATCTCGCAGCGCCATTAAATTCTGTCCAGCACCCTGGGAAAACTGTGGCTAAATGTGAGCCCCAAAGGGTTTAGGTGGCCCTTCCCCTATACCATCGCCTCAGGGATGGCTCTGCTCACAATCTTTAGTCTTCCTCAAAGGATAGTCCATGTTTCTGGCATCTCTAAATTCCCAGAGTCTTTATTGAACCTTAGTCTTCTCTTTTACAGCTTCATGTGTTGCCCTTCTGGGGACACTCTGCCTGGCCTCCAAAACCTCCCTCTGAAATCTGGCTGGAAGCCTCTGTAACCTAACTAGTGCATTCTGCATGCCTTTAAAGTCAGGACCATAAGGATATTGCCAAAGTCTGCCACGGTTTGAGTAGCAGACTGACCACCTTAGAAAGTTGCTGACAAGACCTCTGAGTTTTTAGATGGTTGAACTCCTGAAAACATTTTTCTCTCTTGCCCTTCAACATATCCTGAGGTATTATTGTCAGAGGAAGTTCCTTTGGCTCTAATCTGGTTGATTCCTGGCACACTGTCAAGGTGTATCTTTTTTTTTTTTTTTGTCCTAGTTGCAAGTACTTGGCTTCTTTTTTATTCTAATGTTTTTAACAACCACATGATTTTCTGCAATGTTCTTGCTTCTCAGTGTGGATCTGGCTAAAAGCTTCAAAAGGTACCTGCATAACAATGTGACCATAGGGTTGTTTGAAAATTTCCTCCAACAGATTAAATAGTCCATTGCCCTTAAGCTCAGTTTCAGGCAAAGTCTCAAGAAAGGGCAAAATGCTGACAAACTTTCGGCCACAACTGTATTAGTTTGGGCTCTTACAAAAGGCAAGATTTATAGAAAGTATAGCACAAAGGGTCTATTGGGAAGGCTTACAAGTCAGAGGACAGAGATAGCCCAAGATGGTGGCCTGCACATGTGTGAGCTGGAGGTTCTGATGGCTGCTCCACCGCAAGCTAGAACACCAGTCTGGGGCTGCAGGACAGCCTAAGAGAATCTGCAGCCGATCTCAGTTGTTCCAAAAACAAAGGCAAAGACTGGAGACTGAAGATCAGTGTTAGGCAGGCAGGTGCAAGTAGAGGCTGGAGCAAATCTGTGCTGACGATCTGAGGCATGCAGCAAGTCCGCATCAGCAGTCAATTGCCAAGGAGAGTTTTCTCAGAGGAAGAAGCTGCAACAATCTTTCCTTCTCCTTCCTTTTATATAGTTTGAGTTCCCATTTGGGCCTCCCACATAAGGGTGAGTTTTCTTCCTTCATTCCCAGGCCCACAAATTACATACACTCTAATCCAGGCTAGTTCATTATTGTCTAATTTAGACATGGTTCCCCATTGCTTCAAACTAACGTAATCTCTCCAATGTTCACAACAACATAGCATGCATGGTTTTGATCATTTGCCAATATAGTTCTCTCTCCCATCTGCAACTCCTTGAGCCCAGCCTTTCCAATCCACAATTCTATCAGTATCCTCCTCTTCTGATCTCCCACCAGAATCTCTCAACAAAACCCAGCTCACAGCTTTCTATGGCTTCTAATCAACATCTTCAAAGCTTTCCCAAATTCTCCTGCAAAGCAGTTCAAAAGGCTTCCAAATCACATGGCCAGGTAAAGTCATAACAAGAATGGCAGTTGTCCAGCACCAATTTCTGTCTTCATTACTTTCTTAGTGCTGGGACAGTGTACTTACCATCCATAATTAAGGGAAGAAAGGTTTGTTTTAGTTCACAGCTTCAGAAGGTTACAGTCCACAATGGTGGTCAGCAACAGCAAATGCACATGGCAGAGTCACAGCCAGAGAGATCCTAACAGCATGGCAGGCAGGAACGCAAATAAGGAAGAAAGGGTAGAGCTACCCTTCCAGATCCTGCCCCAGTGACTCGTCCCTTATGGGTCAAGTTCATGTGTTCTGCCCCCTCCGATCAGGCCACCATCTCTCAATGGTACATTAACATTTTGTATCATTCAGGTACATGAGGCCTTGTTAGTTCTCTGAGAAGTATGTTGGTAAACCATTTATAGATCGTCATCTTGACAAATACAATTTTTATCCATAGCTTGTTTTAAAAGAACATCATTCCAGAAAAAGAATGTCTTTAATTTTGAACATGTGTGATATAAAACAAAGCACTTTAAAATTAAAAGTTCTTTATGCTTAATTTACATGTTAAAAAATACAAACTGACAACTAATTGCTACAGAAACCTGTTTATGTATCATTATATAAAATTTCACACACCATAAAATATAGTTTCACTCAGTTTTATGGTGAGCAATTATCCAAAGAAACTTAAAAAAAAAAAACAGTCATTAGATTTGAAAAAGGAACTATGCCATTTCACAAAATACAGGAGAGAAATTATTTAAGTAAGAAGATAGGTATATTAGAAGTAATTCTTAGAAATAATTCTGTTCAATGTTGGCCAAACTTTCCTTCAGCTAAATGATTGGCATCATATATTTCTAATTTTTATCCTTTGAACATACAAACATGATCTGAACACCTATCATTTCTTTTCCAACAAGATGTCTAATTCATGGCCACAAAAGAGTCCATGCAATACAACTCAAAATGAATTGCCTCCCAGCTTCACAAGTAGGTTTACTAAGCTATAAAGTAACTTTGGTAATTTTTGTTAGATTTTAAATTGTAATATGTTGGCAAAATGTCACTGTCATTGACTTCATGTTTCTTGTGAGGTCACTTCTGCTTTACTCTTTACCAACAGGTCGATGGTGCCCTTGGCCATTCTGAGAAGGTAATACTTGAGGACGCTGCAATCTATCTGCAATTTTAGTACTACTCTAAAAATTGAATTGTAGGAAAGCCGGTGCCCAGTATTTTACTGGCTATCTTCACCAGTTGTCAATAGAATATTTCCATTCCAAGCATCAATCAACAAATATTTATGAGTCCCCATTACTAATGACCTGGAAATTCAATTGGATAGAAAAGAAAAGCAACACAGAGTCTTTGTAACTCTAACGGTGGAGTTCCTATGCTATAGTTCCTATGCTGAACTCAGCCCTTCCCACACAGAGCGTCAATTTCTGTGTATACATTTGGCTTAGAAATACCTATCCCCTCATTCCTTCCTGGTCATGGTAACCTTCTGTGACTGGCAATAACAACCTTCAAGGGTCCAGACATAACAACTTCACTGGGCCCTGAAGTTGGTCAACTGAGGACAACAACACCTACCCCTAGTGAGGACCTGTCTCTCTAACCCATCGCCCACATGCCAACTCTCCCAAACTATCAGGTGACCTGTCTTTGCTCTTTTCTGCTGAATGCTTTGCCCAGAAGTCAGCTAAATGGCCAGATCTTCAATCCTTATGCTGGCTAATCCTCCCACAGTACACAAAGCTTTTCCATCCCATAATCAGCCCTTTGCCCCTTTTTTGTATCCCCTTTTATATGCATTTATCTACTTTACCCCCCCCCCCTTTTTATATCTTCCTTATCTCTTATTCCCTAGCCCTTTATCCCTATGCATATGCCTGGACCTCCTACCCAGGATAGGGGCATGGAGAACCTTGTGCTTAGACCTGTTATTAGGTGTAAGGTCACAGGGGCAATAAACTTGCACTACAAATTCTCTTGCTGCTGGCCATATTTTTTGTTCTTTCTGGGATCTTTAACCTAACACTAACCTTAGAACCCAATTACTTCTTTCAAAAACCCCAATTTTTTAATATCATCATTATAGTTTTCAGACATAAACATAGAAATTACAGTGTTGGAGAGGACACAAATATCCAGACCACAGCACTTACATTCCCACAAGCTTAACAATTCAGAGCATTATTATGTTTTATCTAGTTAAATTTTAGCTATATATTTCACAATATGACAATTTTCTATTCAGTCATATTATTATTGCTCAGTGATATTATACATTGATACATCTCAAATCTAAAGTTAATGGTAATTTAACTCAGAAATCAATGCTGTTCTTAAAAATACAGCATCTGGATAAAGCTTAATTCACATGTTTGCCTAATAAAGGTCCTTATAATCTTCATGTCAGGAATTCTGTACCTAGAATTAATAATCTGCAGCCATTATTGTTGGTGGCAAGTGACAGAAACTAACCACCTATCTTAGGAAAAAAGGATTTTGTAAAAGGGATTAGGAATCACTCAGAACAAGAATAAACTACTAGTCAGGTTTAAAAGATGGGAAAGGAAAAGAAAATTGTCCTGTATCCTTGGTTCAATATTCAATTTCCTCCTACCAGAATCAGTTATTTAAGCCTAAATATTTTCTGCACAGTCTTGCTACTCTGATTTTGTTTTCTAGGTTTGATGTTTTGAGAACTGGGAATAAACCCAGGCCTCTTAATACTCTAATGTTAACCTACAATTACTTGATGTCTTAGTTATTTTTTCATTGCTGTGATTCAATACCCAGCATCCACAAATTTAGGGGAGGAAAGGCTGATTTTAACTCAGAGTTTCAGCAGGTCACAGTTTATTCAAGGGCAGTCAGCAACAGTGGCAGGGGCAGAGGTGGAGGCAGCTCCTCATGACATCACAGACAGGAAGCCAAGGCAAGGCAAGTTGAGACTCATCCTCCAAGGAAGGCAGGAAGCAGCTTATACATCCTTTCAGTTCTCATCCCAGTGATCAGCCCCGACTGGTTCCAGGTGTGGAAGGTGTAGTAAACCCCAACTACATGCCTATAATACAATTTACATGCCTGTAACCCACCCCTCCAGACTAGCCCCCAATCTCCCAACAGCATATGGTTCAATAAAATATCTACAACACTCAAATACATGAGACTTTTGGGGGACATTTCAGATCCAAACCACAGTACCCTAATAATACCCTCTTGTTGTAAAATAAGTGGTCTAACACTGAGACACATCCTGTCCTTCCCTATATTTTAAAGGTGAGGCTTAAGTCTCACTAAATGCCAGGAATTTCCTTAAAAGGAAGATGTAATACATGGAGAGAATACACTAATAGAAATCTTCTATCAGTACACTTGGCAGACCACTTGGAAAATATGATAATAGCTAAAATTGGCTTACCTTTGAAAATTCATGTACTCATGTACCTTTCCTAACAGAATTACCCTTTACTTGGGTCACTTTCATCTCAAAGTTAATGTTTTTCCCCTTTTTTTCTTTTTATAATCTTTATGTTCAATTGGCTCATACTGCTTATCACACCTTCAATATGATGTCATTTTATATAGCTTGATTTCTACCAATGCACCCATCCTCATCCTACTCCCTCACTTCTTTCATGATGATCCCTCATTTCTTGTGTGTCTATGGCTTTGAACCACTCTGTTTCAGTTTGACCTGGAGTTTCGGGTTTGACCAGCTAAAGTCAGTAAAGTGGAAAATACATACAACCTTGACCCTCAAAGCTCAGGTGAGCTTTCCTAGTCAGGAGCATTTGTACAGGTAGTCATATACTCTTACTGAAAGAATTTAGTATAGCCTCTATCAATATAATATTTAATCCCATTTAAATTTCTTATACTTATTAATTCTATACACAAGCTTAGAATCTTCAAGTTCTCAAAATATATATATATTGGGTTTATTCATCAGTTGCCTTTTCAAGTAGGCATAGAAATTCCAGTACTTTTACCAAGCCCCTCATGGGCCTCTTATGCTTCCTAAAAGTTGGAAAGACAACCAATTTCTCTAATTAACTCAAAAACCATTAACCATTTTTTATAAATCTTATATCTCCTATTTTTATATCTCTTGCTTTCTTTTCATAATAAAAAATAATATCAAATATCTTTCTTTTATATATATACTGTATAAAATATAAAGATATATATTTGTAGAGTTTATACATATGGATATTATTCATGTGTGTGTGTGCATGTGTGTGTGCGTTTATAAACTCACAAACTGCAATATTATGAAAACTTAATCATAGCATGAAAAGTCAGCAAATTCATCTCATCATCACATATTATTCCTATTTTAGAGATTAAACAATTGTATAAATATACTAGAGAGTCTGAATTTTGTACAAATTATTTTAAATGGTTTGATAAGAATGAGGAAATTTTACACTTTTTTAAAAAATTAGTATCAATAAAAGAGACTTGGCACGACTATTTTCTACCTCAAATATTACTACTTTGGAGAGAGGGTAAAAGAAACTAGAAAACTTTAAAAAAAGGAAATAACTTTTTATTTATTTTTAAATTTGTATTTTATATTATGATATTTTAAATCAATTACACCCCCCTTAGAGTAATCCAAGATTTTTAATTGAAAGGATGAAAATAATTAAAATGATTATATAATTATAAAGCATATTCTAAAATTTCTTCAATATGCCTTATTCCAAAATTGTACTCATCTTTAAAATGATATAAAAATCAGTGCTTAAAATACATAATGAACCAACTATTTCAATGCATCTGGCAAATCTCTATTCATGAAATTATGTTTAATAGTACCTTAAGCTAATGAAATAAAAGAGTTCTGTTGAGTAGTAATCTTTTTTCCATCTCTGTAAATTCTGTGTATAAGTAATGAACCAATATTCAGCGCCTCTGTGGAATAACCTCTAAGTACATTATTATTTGGTTGATTGTCCTTTGTGGTGGAATATTTTAAGTGAAGCCGTTACTGTAAATGAATTTGCTTAAATGTATAGTTCCAAATTAGTGAACAGAAATTATACCACCATGATTTGTCATCATGTTGGTTGGTATAGGATTGCATTTAAATATATTATAATTGAGAAATGATTTAAATACTATGTTCAGCCACTCTGATAAGTTATCATCCTTACCGCTATATTTAAACTCTTTCTGGGACTGTGACTTTGGCAATCCAGACACTCACTGCAAACCTCTTACTTTTCCAGATAGCCTATTGTCAGTTAAATATTCCCTCAGTTAAAGGAAACAAAGACCTTCTCTCGCAGAGTTCACTGGACAGAGAAGCTATTTATGGAAAATAAGCAGTTTAGTCCTTGTCATGGCTAGATACACATATTTCAGTTACAATTCCTAGTTTAATTTGTATGATATTCTTCACCAGGACAACTATCTGAAGAGTGACCAATAATAATTTACCTTTCAATTTAACAAGTTTCTACTCTTTGGCTAGTCCAGTAGGGTTTTGTTGTTGTTATGGTTGTTTTATTTTGTTTTGTTTATTTGCTTTCTTTGGTGTGTTTTCATTCTGCAAAGCCTCTTGTGAAATGTGGCAATCTCTTGAGGAAAGAAGTTTGAAGTTCTAAAGAAATTATTGTGTTGTAAGTGTAAAGGAAAACGCAGAAATAAATAAGACATGACTCCCTTTTGTTTTGGTTCAATAGAGAATATAGATTTTAGAATGGTATGTGCAAGTAAGAGCTACCTGCCAGGAAGACAATACTAAAAGATTTCATTTATCTCTGGAAGAGAAAAACACTATTTTTCAGGTGTATTAAATTAATATTCCTGCTGAAAGGAATATAAAAAACTTCTTTGACATAAATTTGTGTCCTAGGAAATAACAGGTAGATGGTAAGAGAAAAGGCCAGCAAGGAGAAGGTGAACTTCTTTCATAGTCTTGAAAGAGTGAATAATCTATACCGTGTCATATTGTCTTCCCCTAAAATATCAAAATTAATATTTGTTTCATTTACAAGTGATTTTTATTCGATTTACTGGGCATCTCTAATGCACCACAGCTCATATAAAACTTTTCTTATTTCTGCTTCTGCTTCATTTTCCATATCGAAATATTTATTATTTTCTTAGAAGATCCACATATTGTAGTTACAAGTTATACAAAACTCATATATGTTAATCTGGTTGTCAAAATGACAATTTTTTCTAAAAAGGAAAGTCTTAATACTTGGTTTAAAACAAAAAGTACATACTAAATTCAATGAATTAAAATTAGTCAAAAGTAAAAACATTTATATAAAATAATTTTTTGAGACAGGGTCTCTTTCTGTAGACCAGGCTGGTCCTAAATTCACTTAGAGCCCAGGCTGGCCTGGGACTCACTGCAATTCTCCTGCTTCAGCCTCCCGAGTACTGGGATTATAGGCATGCACTGCCATGCCTAGCTTATATGGTGCTGGGGAATTGAACTCTGGTACTTATCACTTGACTAAGCACTTGCTAGGCAAGTACTTTATGCGCTGAACCATTCCTGAGCCATTCCTCCAGCCCTGAAATAAATTTTGATAAGTTTAAAGCACAATACTTTAACAGTCCTAATGGAAATAATATTTGCATAAAATTTAAAATAAAGAAATATCATTATCAACCATTAAAATGCCTGCTTCTCCATCTCAGGTCAGGAAAAAGCTATACACTGCCCCAAGACAGAGGAATCATCAGCGTGCTAGGCATTGCCATTTATAAAGCTGTGTTTCACCTTCCTGACAAGGACTTGTTACCAGGAAGTGAAACCAACACCTGGAACATTCTAAGCCTATTCCCAACCAATGAGCTTCATTTCTGGCCAGAACTGACTTCTTAATCATCAAATTTTTCCAAATGTCCTATTTTTTTTCTTTTCTTTAACCGTATCATATAGGCACACATAAGATATAGAAGTAAAAAATCAAATCGATATGTAAATTTTTAACTATCATTTTCCATTCCGAGTAAAACTGCAATTTGTTGGCAACTAAATCTATGAAAGCACTTAGTATCTGCCGAGAGTCACAGAAGGAAGCCAAAGGCAGCAAGAAGCAACACTAGGGTCAAGCCCTTCCAAAAAATCTCCAAGAAAATAAGGCACAGAGAGCCCGAACTCAGAGTAAAGTAGACAGCAAAGAATGTTCCTGGTGTTTGTAAGGGCCCAGAGCAGCAATCTTTTCTAATCTGAGGTCTTAATAGGAATCGTGGCATTTTATTATCTACCAGATTATGCACAAAGGAAGGAAGGAAAGGAAGGCAGGATGAGCGAGGAAGGAATTGCGAGAGAAGAGCATCCTTCCTTAAGGAGCTGGAGCCCAGGGAAGGAGGTTGATTCCACATGAAAAAAAAAAAAAAAAAAAAAGGGCAAGAAGCTAAGAGGGAAAAGTCTGGTTTGGTGTAAAAGTTTATGGCTCAACCTGGAGAAAATCTCATTTAAGGAAAATATACTTATTGCCCACATGTGGCCAAGGGTTAGCATCCCTGTAGTCTCTGGGCATATAGCAGGGACCCCGAGTGCCAACGATTTTCCATGAGGGCCCTTCAATCCTGATGGAATAAAAAAAGTAATAGACAAAAATGTGATATAATGTCCTACCTGAAGGTCAGTACTATGAAGAAAAATAAAACAGTAAGAAATAACATGGGGGGGGTTAAAAAACAAATGAACAAAACAAAACAAACAAACAAAAACCAAGCTGCCTATCTCAGAGCTACACCACGCATGGTTAGCTGTGGTGAAAAGGCATCCAGGCACAGGGAACAGCGCGAAGACGAGTAGGAATGATCAGTCTGTGTGGGAGGAACCACTTTGAGTCCGCCGTGGCTGTAGAGTGAGTGGAGATAAAATCCAGAGAGGACAGGTGACAGCAGGCTGCAGAACACACACAGGTTAGGAGGCCCTGGATGCCACTCTGAGGTAGAAAGCCACTGAGTTGTTTGAACAAAGAAGTGACATGAGACACATGCTTTGAAAGAATTACTGTGCGTGGTGTAAGGCAAAAAGGTTACAGAGTGACAAGACTGGGAGCCGGGGAGCAGTGAGGAAGCTGTTTTTATCCGTGAAGTTCCCTGTGGGGTCATTCATGGTAGGACTTGCCAAATAACCCAGAGAATTAGTCATATCCCATTTAACAAAGTGATGTCAACTAGATCATTGTCAGGTTAACTTTTTTAGGTGTTATTTTATTGCAAAATCAACTCTGAAAAAAAAAATAACACGAAAATTCACAGCAAAAACTCAGCTAAAACAAAATTACCTGATCAAATAAAAAGGCTGGCCGATTTTCACTGCAGTCAGTTAAATCTAATATCTTATTTGCAGGAGTTGTATACGTAGAAGTAAATAATGGATAAAAACTTCATTTTTGTATTTCATATTTTACTGTATAAATTTTCTTTGCTTTTTCTTCTAGTCTTTTATTTATTGTCCTTTCTAATTCCCTTCCTCTATTACTAAATAACTAACATGAATAGGCTTGAATATTTCCATTCTTCTCTTGACAACTTATTTTTAAAATAACATAGTCTATAAAAAATATATATAAACCCAAATTCCGTTTGCAAGGTGTCTAAGCTTTTAGTGAGGTAATTCTGTTTTTTTTTTTTTTTTAAGTGCCTAAGGTTTTTGAGGGTAAACAAGTACTTAGTCACATTGATAAAGTCCAATTTATTTAAATACATTATTTCTTTTCTGGGGGCTGTTTGCTATTTGGCTCATGAACTCTCATCTTCTTTCTTCCTCAAACTCTGCCCTCAGCTTCTTGCAAAGAAAATGATGTGTTTATAACACGTTTGTTATTTACAATGTATTCCAAGAATGGTTTTCATGAAGCTTATTACTAGAATTGCATTTGCATTACTAAGTAATAAGTACTTACTCCAAGTACTGTGTGCACATGGCCATCTGGTTTAATAGCACATCCAAGGTTGAGAAAACTCCCTAGGGCTCCATAACTCACTAAAATCCCTAAGAGGACACCAAATGGCCAGACCCAGAACTGGAAACACTGCTGAGCTGTTCATTGGCCCTGAGGGCAGCTTCCTCCCCTTGGAAACCATGGAAATGGACTATCAAAAATCTTAGAATATAAAATATTTTATTTAGCTCGTAGTCTTAACAATCAATATCTGAAGTAGAATTTTGATGCTTCGGCATTTCAGTTTGAATGTTTTATTTTCCTAAACTACCAGCTAATCAAGTTTTTTGGACAAAGGGAATCTGCTGGTGGAAATAACTGCTTTCTCTCAATTTTTCGGGACATGATCACTGCGTGCAGTCGAAGGAGATAATCCATATTAGCAGTATTCAGTTAGAAAAGGTGTCAACTATTATTTGCAAAAAATAATAATTTAGCTGAGTAAATTCCCTCTAAAAGTTCTCTCTTGCTTTGAAATATTTTAGAAACATAATCAGCAAATTTTTTTGTATTATATTTGGAGAACTAAAAAATACCTTTTATATGAAGCTTGAAATTAGCTTTATAAATATATATGAATGTATGTTAATATGTATGCACAAAACACATATGTATATAAATATTTTCTAAGCATTCCTCAGAACAAATTTTTCTGTTTAATATCACTTATTCTCTACAGTTATGATGAATATCCTCCAGATCAGCTCATAATCAAGTATATAAAAAAATTTATATCCACAAAACATTCTTTCACTCCATTTTCCTGTTACTGAAAGTTTGTTACTTTCATTCCATTTCTTCTGAAAGAAAAATCGATGTGCGAACACACAATGTCAGTCAGCCTCCCTCTGAGGTCTTTTATAGAGACTTTACTTTTTTGCTTCAAGTAGGTGATTAAGTGAATGCCCTCTGTCCTTAGTATATATAATACACTAAAAGCCTTGAATTCAATCCTTTAATCATCACTGCTTAGAGGAAACAGCGTATTCTGAGTTTTCTAGATAGGTTATCAGCTATACCTTTAAAAAGGACTTTCTATTTTAGAAACTGAATTTCAAAAAAGAATTATCATGACCAGAAGATCTAGCTGAGAGAAGCTCTTACTCAGTAGGACAGGAATAAATTAATTCCCTACTCATAAAGTTTCTTGATTTTTTTTTCACATTTGACTTACATATTTAGCCAGAAACAAAGAATCAATTTACAGTAAAACCAATGTCTTCATAAATCTTCCAAAGAATTAAAGCTCAAATCTCAACTTATCCAGCTCATTTATATCACAAAGTAACCAGGCCCCATAACTCATACTTTTTCAACATCAAACAATGTTTAATAGAATTCTAAATCAGCATCAGAAGGTCATCGAGTCACACTGACCAGAAAGAACATTTTGATATGTAAAGAGATCATTTTCTATCATAATTTTAAACTATATCTCAAAACTTACAAAGTTAGTATACCAAAGAGAATCACTCTGTTTAGGTGTTGCCCTGCTTAGCAGCTTAGTTTAATAATTTTTAAATAGAAATTTTTATTTTTTTTCCTCGGAAAAAGCCTTTGGAAAAAGAGTACTTTTAGATGAGGATTTCTGAAGCCCTGGTAAGCATCCTTTGCCGATATTTGTGTAACTTTGGGTCAGCTTAAATGAAAGCTATAGAGCCTATTTGTTCTTCCCCGTGATAATATTAGGAAACAAAACAGAAGCTGCAGAGAAGCCTTCCTGGAATGTAATGAAATCAGTGAGACGGCATGAATTATCACCTCCTCGCAGATTCCCAGTGATGGAGAAATGGGCCCCATCGTAAACTCTCTGGCAGAAATGTTCTCTTTTTTCTATGAGTTAGATGATTTTTTTTTTTGTATGAAGGCAACATGGACACAAAAGCACATGTAGGCATATAACTTATAATTTTCTTATCATATGAAACTTTACCCCAGAAATTAACATGCCCCTCCCAGTAGTGTTCTTGGTTTAGATAGACATTCACAGTTGCTTGTCCTCTTTTTAAAGACACTAAATAAACTCTCTTGCTGTGGTTTGGTAAGTGCTCCCCAAAGACCTGTGTGTTAAAGGTGTGGTCTTCTGTCCAAGGTAAGGGCCTTTTAGAGGCGATCCCTAGTGGGAAGATTCATGCGGTGCCTTTGAAGGGGACAATGGGACCTCTGCCCTCTTCTTCTTTCTCTTTTCATCTGGCCAGGAAGTGCATGGTCCTCTCCACCACTCTGTTCTGCCTAGATACACTGCGAGCTATAGGCCCGAAGCAACAGGCCCAACCACTTGTCAACTGAAACCTACAAAGCTTTAAACCAAAGTAAACCTTTTCTCTTTTTATGCTGATTTATTTCAAGTATTTATTATAGTCACGGAAAGCAGATAAGCACAACCTGGAATTTTTAAAAAAATATTAAATATTCTTAGATTTTACTGTTAATTTTTAGTGTTTTCTTCTAACCCATTGAAGGAGGTTATGGGTTGATTTACTGTATCCTGTTTCCCCAACTAAAGTTTTAATCTCAACTTTTCATGTGCTGGTGCTTGGAGGGGAGGCCTTTAGGAAGAAAATAAGCAACTCAGAAGGCGGTGATTGGACTGTGAGGGAGGACCCTCATGAATGAGACTAATGCTCCTTTTCTCTGCCCTACACGTAGCATAATGAGATGCATGAGCCAGGAAAACAGACCCTCAGCAGGTATACAGATTCCCTGGAGCCTTGATCTTAGACCTCAGGCCTCCAAAATTGTGAGCAATTATATTTTCGTTCTTTATAAACTACTCAGTTTCTAGTAGTTTTGGTGGGAAGCATAGAGAGTGGTAGGGTGGGTGGGCCGGAGTTCTATCTCCAGCACCATAAAGAATAAAATAAAAATCTGAACTCATATTTGGAAATAGTTTCATGGGCTTGCAATTATAGGTTATTCCAGTTCACTTTGAAATTTCTTGTGTTTTGTCACACATACAAACCTGTGATTTTTGTCATTATTTCATTTTTTCTGTCAGTATAAAAAATGTGAGCGAGACATCATTAATATCTCTCTACCAGCAACATTTCAGAAACTAAGTGGGTTCTAGGAGGTGCCATGGGATTTTTTAAAGGGCAGAAATTTTTGTTCAATTCTGACATTAAAAATACAACCATCATTGTTAGCTCTTTGTGATTTAATTTTCTCATTTTTTAATTTGCATGTGATACTGGTCCCAAGTACAAAAATGCTGTGGATTGCATGATGTTCTTACAAAATTTATAGATTAAAGCCCTGAATTCTAATGCAATGATTCTTAGAGATGTAAACTTTTGGAAGTAATTGGGGTTAAATGAGTTTATGAGGAAGATCTATCAAAATGGGATTAGACTCCTTATAGAACAGGACATCAGAGAGAGCGTGTTATCTAATACAAGCACATGTGCACTAAAAACAGAATTTTAAAAGGTAAAGTTAAAGAAAAACTTAGTTGTTTGAATATTAAGACATCTTTGGTCTTTAGAAACTTTTTTCCTAAAGGCTTCTTTCACAGAAATATGCAAAGTGTCTGCCCAAGAGCTAGGGGAAACTACATTGGTAGCTTTTAATTGAATCTGCAGAGTGTTTTGAAGGTAAAAATATTTTAAATAGTACATAATATGCCAGTGGATATATCCAAAAGTGCGTTAGTGTTGCTCTTTTTTTAAGCTACTTATTACCAGTAGTTAATAACAGACTCATTTCCGGGGGGTTCTTTGATTTTTTATTCCCTAAAAAAAGCTTTGATGACTTCTGTTTTGTCTCCATATATCAAGGTATACATTCCTTTAATAATTGTTTTTAATGTTCTTAAGGTCAAGTCTCTGGTTCTTTTACCTTTAATAATGTTACAATATTTTCAGATTTTACATTTCTTTTCCCTCAATCTGAATTAATATATAGTAGTACTAGTAAGACATATGTTTGTACTTAGACCCCATAATTCAAATTCTAAATTTCCTATTTTCTAGATAAGTTGGGAAATTTTTCTCAACATTTATGAGACCAGGATGCACATTGTTTGACCCATTTCTTAAGTGATTTCTGATTACAAAAACACAATCCTAGTTGTTCTTTCAAATATTGTAGTTGTGTTGTAGCTACAGAAACTGCCCCTTGATGGGTCATCTTAAGTCTGCACCAAACTGAGGTGAGATCTCCTTTGCTTTGTTTATACTTATAATCTGTGAACTTTTGTTAATGCAGTTTTATTCACCTGCTCTTGTGGGCTTCTGTGGGGTTTTTTTTATAGGTTATGTGTTTTTCCCCCCGTGCAAATTCCAGCCTGCACAAATCTGACATTCTGGTTGATTTCACAGAGCCCTTACTTGTACATAACTCATTATATTAATCTGGTACCACTCTATATAGCATTTAACTGCTACATACAGCCAAATTTCAGCCAGCATTATTTCAGCAGGAGTTTAATGGTTCTCTAGTGACCAGAGAAAGTAAGGGAAGTTGAATACAAAATCTATTCCCCTTCACAACTGTCAAGTCACACACCAGCATGTTCTCTAGCTGAGATATGGAATAATACGCTTTGTAGAGTTTTCCCATGTGTTTAATTTGGCAGATGTTACTACTATCCCCCCGGCCTGCTTATTCCTGAGTTCTTGGTCATGTAAATTGACCATAGTGTTCCTAGCTACTGAAGTTCATATGGCTCTGAGATATGCCTTGACCAATATGATGTGACATGAAACAGCTCGTGTGGCCTTGGAGGAGACCATGACTCTGCTGGGACTCTATCCTCTCTCTCTTCCTTTGTGTTTGCAATTAAGGGAGCGTGTTTTGATTTGCATGCTCAGTGCTGTGCATGTGAATGGATGACAGCTACAAACAAAGCTGCCCACACTAATGGATTTTGCATGAAAAAGAAATGAACTTTGGACTTTATGTCATGGTAGATCAAGTCCTGGAATTTTTGCTATTGTAACATAATCTAATGTGTTGTGACTGACATGAAAATACAGAAGAAAATATTAAAGTATGCACTAGAATCTGTTTTATCCACTACCATTTAAATATCTTTCTGGATAATGATTTAACTGAATGTTTTTATATTAACTCTGGTTAATTTAGTAAAGATTCACTTAGCGTTTACAAAAAGCACGAAACTAGACAGGTTAAGGATAAAAATAGACTAAGTGTGGTCTCTAATATATAATTGAAATACTCTTTGAAAGACCAAAGGAATGTAAACATAAAAGATAACTGAAAGAATGGCTTGGGTACACGTAATTACGTAACGGACATTTAGATGAGATCTGAAATTCTGTCATGAAGTGAGTTAACAGGACTTAATGGTGGAGAGGGAGGTGAAATCATGAGAGATGAGTGAAGAAATGATCAATGAGAAGCATGGGCAGCTCTCTGGCTGGCAGGAATCAGGGCTGTCCAGGGTCACTGAATATTTGGAGTAGTAGTCTCAGTCAGCTGCCATTGCTACCTTTCTAATTTTACCTTCGCTAAATCATAGAAGGTTCGCGGATCTCCCCATGGTTTTTTCTATGAAAAGGACATTGGGTGTTATTTGTGATGAAGAATTTTTTCAACTCAGTGACTTTTTGAATTATATAGAAGTATTATTAGAAACAGACGTAAAATGTAAAGTCTATTTGCCCATAAATTCACAGAAGCCTTAACTCAAAAGAGGAGAACAACAGTATTCCAAAGGAAAAAGTGATAGTTGAGTTACGTCTCTTGACAGTTATAGCCGCAGAGCTGGGGGGGAGGGTGTTTACCACATGATGATGAACTCATTCTTATACAATAAAGAAATGAAAAAGAATTAGACAATAAACTGTAGCACTCACAAAGAATTTTTTTTTAGAAAATCATCAACCAGGTTGTTTAAATCCCTGTAAACATGTTTTACCAGTCGAGTCACAGATGGTTCAAGGATGGAAATGGACAAGCTTAGCACGTTATCGCAATGTTACTCTAGGTTCTATGCTATGAATTAACACAATCATGTTTAACAACATAAAAAATAATGACACAGCTTGTTCGATAGTAGCCGTGATTGCTTGGAAATATCTATACACTCACTGCTATTTTAGATTTTCCTTCACTCTACTAGCTCCTAACATTAAGATTTGCCATCAATAAATGGATAAATGATGCTGTTGATGATTTGTTTTATGAAAAGAATGTTGAAAAAGAATGAACAACGCTGAAATTTTTTGTTTGCTGTTTTTTCAGTTGCCCATTGTCATGATTTTGTCTTCCTATTTCTCCATCCCCCCCTCCCTTTCCTTCTCTTCCTGTCTCCCATCTTCCCCTCTCTGTGTTGCTTTGTTCCTTTACACTGAAGCCTTTTTGAGAGGGGTTTCTAGATTCCCACAGTAGCTAAACAACATGAATGATACTGAAATGATGTAACTTGAATTCAAAGGAAAACTTTCTTTCTGAACTCAGTAACTGAGATGGCAGTCATATTAATCGTTTCTGTTTTTAAAAATAGAGATTCTATATCTTTACTTGGAATAGTCCTTCGTACATTTTAATCAGGTATAATTCATTTTTGCTGCCAGATATTTTTTTTCTTTCTGCACTTCTTAATAGGGTGAAGTATAAATATGTTTCAGTTCAACTCAACTTAACCCACATGTCATCTGAGACCTTAATGACCTTAAAATCGTGGTAGAAATTATTCAAACACAAATTTAATGCCTGACAACTTCAAAAGATATTTGCTAATTACTGGCATTAAAGTATGGTTCAATTCCTCCATCTGCACTTGATATTATACTCTACTATCATATCACAATTAGTAAAAATTTTAGACTTTATGCTTGATTGGACAAGAGAATTTATTGCACTGAGAATTTTATAAGTTGGCTTGTTAGGCTCAGAGCACATCAATTTCTGGGCTAAGTTCCATTTACTTGCGGATTAAACAGTTATTCCTATATCATTTTTTCTTTCCTCTAATGTAGAGTTTTATGTACAGCAAGGCCCTTCCATATCTCAGTACTTGATATGCTTTATGGTTTAACGTCATCTATTAAAATAACAAAATTGTCCCCACAAAGTGACAAAACGGTATCGCTTTGTACAAACAACTCATTGTTGTTTCCAATATTACAGAAGATCTTTATAAATTTCTTACATGTGCTGCTTCAACCACGTCTCTAAAACAAGTTCAGTTTGTGATAATTTAAAAATTACACTTTTCATGCCATTTAGTAGTATTAGAATGAAAACTTTAATTTCAAGTCTAAAGGAATGTGATTCATTGAAATCATACTGTAAATTATATTTTGGAGCATTAACCTGGAGAAGAACATGGCAGAAAATCAATAGTGTATGCAACCTGATGCCTTTCCTCGTATCGACTTACATGTCATTTGTCTGCAATTATTGCTTAAGTACAATTCGCTCCTTGCTAATAGGATACAATTATCACTGTTGCATACACAATTTGGACTTCCACATAAGTAGTTTAAAACCAACCTCAAGTTAACTTTTGCCTTCAACCGGAATAATATTTGGTATTTTAACACATATGGGATACGAGACTTGCTTGAACATTATAGTCATGTCTGTTCAAGTCTGCGACAGCCATAGCAGATCTTCTGTCTAATGTTTATCAGCACAAGACTGGAAAAGCCTTGGCTGTGACAAGACCTAGGACAAGTGGGTGACCTGGACACATTGCATACATTTTCCACCTATTGTGTTGTTCTTACATAGAATTGCTATAATGAGGGCATTGTGATGTCTTAATTGAAACTCAGATATTTCACTGGTTTATTTAAAAGAAATTAAAGAGAAATCTCAAGTTAATCTGGGAAAGAGAGAGAAAACCAAATGTCCTTTCCTTCATGTTTGCTGTCACCAAATGACCTCACAGATCTCACTCCGCCTTCATATTGGAAGCAGTAATCAGATGCAATCATTAGAAGTCCTGACTTTACGAATCCTACCCAAGGGTGAAATGGCCTACAGTCAGTGCTTCCAATTAGGTGAGGCAGCCCAGAAATGGACAACCTGATTTATAGGTGGCTGCACCAGGCTTTGTCCCTAAGGCTTCAAAGGAGATGCCTGGAGGAGAAGCTGCATCGCCCTAGCACATCGCTTTCAGCTCTGTTACTGGCCACACAATTAAATAAAGACCAAGTCTAGAAGAGAACTTTTTTTTTACATTCATGGTCTGTTCTTAAATCACTCTGACATTAATATGAATATTCCATAGGCACACTTATATATCCTCATTAAAAGGTAAAAATTAGAGAAAAAGTGACAGAGTGATCACCATACTACCTCAGAAAAAAATGCCTTCAGAAAAATAGACTCAGTACAGATTTTAAGCAGCTCAGTGTGAAAAATTCCAAATGCAAGTTTGTGTAGAAAATTCATATCAAAACCATGCTCAGTAATATGCAACGTATCCCATGCTGCTTTGACCAGTTGAAATCACTCTTTCTATTTTGGGGCTTTTCAAACAGTTTGCTGAAAATTCTTCTTTTTGGTAATCATGTGAGAAAGTCAATATAGAAAACAATAAAATGAAACAAGCTTAAAATGTGCTATGCCTGGGCGGAATGCTGAGCTCTATTTATCTGCTGCTCCTCTGCTAACTCCCTGCAACACACCACATCACACACACACGTATGCATGCATGCGCACACACATAGATTTCTCCAAAGTATTTTATGAAACCTGACTTTTTGAACAACTCCTTGTCATCCTAGGACATATTACAAAATCAATAGGTGTATAATATAAAACTCTACCAAAAGTCCTATCTCTTTTACTTTCAAAGACATCAATTTTTCTCACATAAAGAAAGGAAACAGAAGATGAAAAATGTTTCTAATACACCTTATTAAATATGAGTAGGTCCCGTATCTTTTTTGAAGCCAAACAGCCACAAAGAATACTGCCTCCCCCATAAAAAGCAAAAGAGAATTGGCTACATGAGTGAATACTTGCATGATTATTTAAAACCTTTCAAGATCAGATTTCTGATTTTGATGTAAATAAAAATACTGTCTGAAAGCCAATTTTGTACAAAGAAAGTTTTAATGGTGAGTTAGAGGATGAAGAAGTTTAAAGGGAAAAGCCAGAAATTTATAATGCCTGACTAGTGTAGGAAGAGAGTAACGGGAGAAATACATTCTACTGAGGAGATGTGATTTACTGTCTAAAGCTGGAATTAAAGAGAAAATGGGGCAGGGAATGTCTCTCACATTTAATCACCTCTGTCACTCTTCTTTAAATTTTTGCTTGTAAAAGAATGTATAAACCACAGCCAGGGGTACAGAGAAGGGATGCTGAACATTTAGTGTGCTTATTAAAATGATACTGTTCTCTAGACTTACAGTTATCATCTCTGAAAGGCAATGGAAAGCAATCATTCCTAAGAGCAACAACCTTACAACTGATCCAGGTCAAGGCAGATTTACAGAAAACTATTAATAGAAATCAATCACCAGACTAGAAAATACTGAAAGAGAGGAAGATTCAGGGGGTGCAGTAGACACCTGCAGAATCCAGGTTTTCAATTTTAAGAAAAACTAAGCCAAAGTTACTTCTCATTTTTGCACTTTTTAAAAAAATTGCAATATTACCTATAAATAACATTTAACATAAATATATTTTCAATTAATTAAAAATACCTGTTGAATATGAAGTAGGAAACGATGTAATGCATTGTTGATACCGCTCTGAAATTTAGTTTAAATACATACACCAACATATCCACATGTATGATGTTAGAGTCTTGAGACAGTTAAAAATTAAAGCGTTTCATTGTTTGTACATCACACACTTTAAGAAATGTCCAGGTAATGTCAGAGAATCAGACAATTTCTATTTTAAAAAAGATATCTAAGATAACAGATATCTAAGCTGGCTTCATGAAGGAATATTTTAAACTAACTGAGGCACTGAGAGAAATTCAATCAGCAAGTAGAAAGAAAAAAATAACGCACTTAAAGTAGAAGAAGAGCTCACCAGGAAATAAATAAATGTGTCTATTTGGTGCCAGAGGTTGACCAGGAAGTTAACAAGCAAGCCTAATTTTCACTTTTAAGGAGAGGTTAAGTAAATATAAAGCATTTGGAAAATATTAAATAGTAACTACTTTGAGCATTTGATACAAAATACAACTTGTATTAACTGTTCATGTACTCCAAATACCAATTCCAGGAAATAGACAACCATAGGACCCCTATTGTACAAATGAGAAACAAATAAGTAGCTTGTGTGATTGAGAACAAGAGAGACACTCCATAGAAAAGCAAAAATTAGAATCCAGGTTTGCGATTCCAAAGCCCACGGTCTTAACCGAACATTTCATTTCTCCACTAAATAATAAACATGCCTGGTCTCCAAAAATATTTAAATAAGAGGAAATAAAACCTTATGCATTGATTATAGTTGTAAATATGAATAAAAGAAAAAAAGACTTTTTCATAATGTCACAAGGGGACAGAAGGAAGTATAAAAGAAAATGTGGGGAGTGATTCAACAAGGAGTTGGTGCAAAAAGCAAGGAGCAGCTCATGAGTATTATGGGGTTTCATAAGTCAGGACATAGATTCTGGATCTTATTCAGATGGCAATAGCGGAGTCACTGGAATGTCAGCAAATGACACGTTTGAGTGTGTTTCAATACGTGCTGTGGTTGTAGTGGAGAGAATGACCATTCTGCTGCTGATGATGGGGGTGACCTTTAGCTGGCTACAGAAAGAATCCAAGGGCAAGGTAATATTGGCCGGATGAAGGAGGCAGAAATAACACACCTTGGTGGTGGCCAAGTTACAGTGATATGTGGACATGTGGCTCTTGCAGTTGTGGTACAATCATTCGTGTTTGAAGATCAGGACTCAAACACGGACAGGAAGCAATGATGAACTCAGTTCTGGTCTTGTTGGAAGTGCTTTTGTGGTATTCAAGTGGAAACGACTAATGGTTAGAGATATTGATCTGCCACTGCAAAGTGAGATCTGGCCTGGATGTCAAGATTGGTGATTAATGAAAGCCATGGGAATATAGAGGGATTATCCAGATGAATATGCAGAGTGAGATAGAAAGGAGAGACCTGAAAGCAAAAAGAACAATGACACCATGTCAACAGTTAGGGAAGAGGAAAGTGCAGAAGGGGAGGGATAAGAGAAGCCACTGCGCAGAGGAGAAACCACATCCCATCTGCAGTATCTGAAAAAGTGTTGACTGGTGCCAAACAGCCATGAGGGCTCCGGCTTATGGAGGGAGGCAGATGACCCGTGAAACACAGCACGGGAAGATATTAGGATTTTTCCTTCCTAAAAGAATACTAGAGACTAAATTTTAAAGAATAGAGATGTTAATTAAAAACAATAAACAAGTAGAACCTGTGCGTGTATATTATTGACTTATAAATACCAGGAATGTTGCCTTGCTATCAAAAAGTCTGTATAGGTTAGGTTAAAAGAAAAACCCAGAAAGCTGAAAATACTGGGCTTTTTAAGGGAACCAAAGTATTTGATAAAATGATTACACTCAGAAGAGATTCCTAGCATTTAAATGTAACTGAATTAATTTTATAGAATTATGGTGAGAGAAGACAGGAGTAGTTGCTTTCAAATGTTACTCCTGATTGTCTCCTAAAATCTGCGACCCACAGTTACTGCTAGCTAACTCTCATATGCCAGTATATAAAGGGACAGGTGTCTAGAAGAATGTTACAGCTGTCCCTGATGGGTAGCAAGAAGGTAGAATTAAAAGGGAATGATACTTGCGTGGCAAAGGCATTTGCGTCTTTCTAAGTTTAGAGTGCAATTCTAAAGGGTCAGTGGAGAGGTTTTTGCATTTCATCTTTGACAGTTTCATTATGTTGTCAATTATTATAGTGCGATGTTCTAATAGGAGTTTCATCATGCATTCCAATTGCAGACAGGAATCATTTAGCCGCCACAACAAATTGAGCTCAGCAGGCCTCTTTTCGGGAACTTCTGCGGTGTCAAGTGGTCAGTCCTTTCGTTTTAATTTCTAGATATATGAGATGCAAATTGCATGATCTTCTCTCCCCTGATAGTAAAAGCAAATGGCTCCAATTACATTCTAACATACCCTTAACTGGAAGGTAAATAACATTATCAGCTTGGGATGTGGTAGGATGAATCACAAAGAAGAGATTAATTATCTTGTAAAGGTATTGTATTATCTTAATTGTTCACATCACTCAAGCTTTTCTAATTAGAAAAGTAAATACCATCCAAGGCAGGTTCTGCCCTTGCATAATATAAAAAGCCATGAATTATACCTTTCAAAATTTGAACTTGGTAAGGCCAACGATCAGGTTATACCTGTTTCTCTGAAACTATTATTTCTCAAAAATTACAGTTCTTTTATAAAAGTAAAAAAAAATAATCTATTAAATTAATACAAATATGTCAACATACAGAAGCTACAGAGAGGACCAACAAACAGCATCGCCATAGCCCACTACTGTTCTGTGGTTTCTAAAATCTAAAATGCTTTTCTCTATCAAATCTACTTTGTGTCCTTTTAGCACAGTGATTTATTTTCAAACTCAACAGAGATTACGTACAATCCCCTGCTTTTCTTCCTTCGAGCAGCAGCTGTTACTTCTTGTACTGAACATTTCCTAGTCCATCTTCCTGATTAATGCTTTGTCTCTGGACAAATTTAGTTCTAAAGAATCAGAATCAGCTCCCGCCTTCCAGCATCCTATCTTCCAGGAAGTTTGTCAGATTCTCCCATGAGTCCCACCAAGAGCTATGTCCTAGACTAGGCCACATGCTACAGAGAAAACCCTTTGCAGTGTGAGTACTTTCTTTGGTAGAGAACTCAGAACATCTTAGGGACTCAGAAATGTTACTTTCCTCCAACCACGTACGACCTGGAGTTTGAAGAACAAAGATTTTGGAACCTTATGTTTCTGCATGGGAATTCAACTATAAAACTAGTTTCATGACTGTTGGGTAAAAGACATTTGTCTCTCTGATTCTCTCTACTTACTTGTAGAACAAAACAAAACTAATGTCAGCTGATTAGGGTGACTTTAAGGCACCAAATGATATTATATGTGGTATGTACTTAGCTCAATATCAGGCACACAAATTCTCAATTATTATTGGCTCTGTTACGTTGCTACTATGACACAGAAATACTCTTCTTAAATAGTTTGAAAATGATTTTCGTCATGAGAATCAGAAGTGAACATTTTTAAATGGTTGTTTGAACTTGCTCACATAGGTAATGCTTCCCTGGGTCTTAAGCCTGATGTGTCTCCCTCATTGCATCTTCAGACCCGGATGATTTTGGAGGCCTGATACCTTGTAACACATGGTATCTGCAGCTGGTTTACCGACTCGCTGAGCTGCAGCCCTTCACTTAGGGCTGTTCTCTTTCTGACAGGAAGGCTGGAGGGAGACAACGAATTGAAGTGCCACAGGGATTTTCCACGAGGGCACAGTGATCATCTGTATGCAGCACACAGAGCAGACTTTGCAGGTATGAAACTCTATTTAGAAGTTCAGTTAGTGCACCCTTGGGTCTGGGCTCAATGCACGGTGGAAGGGAAAAGAGGTTAAGTCATCCAGAACTCGGTTTGTGAAACCAATTCTTCACTCTCGTTTACCTTTACATTAGCAGGACATCTTTAACAGTGAAGGCATTGGATGCGATCACAGCTGACACGCAAGATATGAGGAGTATGATCACTGTATTCTCCAGCCAGTTGCCTGAAATGAAAGCAAAACCCCGTGGAAGCCAAGCGCCCAACAGTCCTGTACCTCTCGTGTAATCAAGAATTCCTCCACGGAATTTCTGTCTTTAATAACTTTCACTTTAATGTCAAAACATCTATCTAACCAAAGCCATTCAATAACCCGGCTCAATCTTTCCTCTAACTGGTTCCGTAAGTATTATAGAGACTGTAACAGATGATGAAAAAATCGAGTGAGGCTAATATTTTTTAAATATATGAGAATAACTAACACATTGCCATTCATTTCTCATTAATCTCTCTCAAAATATGATTCCCCCACCCTTCCTCTGAGCACACCATGTGTCCTTTTATTCTTGCCACTCTCTCAAGCTGTCCTGGACTTCCTCTTTTGTGTCTTTACAGGGTATGATCAAAAATACAGTGATTTTTTTTTTCTTTTTGAAACAGATTCTTACTCAGAACTCCAGGCTGGCCTCAAACCTATCAGTCCTCTTACTTCAGGCTTCCTAGTGTTGGGACTATGGGCATGTGCCATTACACCCAACTGAATGGTGTTTCTGAGCATCATCGAACAGAAAGGCAGACTTGTTAAAAATACAATGATATAGCCTCAATCATCTTAGTCACCAATCTCATACCAAGTGACTTCTGGCTCTTCCCCAAACTCAAAATAACCATAAAAAGTAAATGTTTTGAATTTATCTAGGACATTAAGGCAGTTATGACACTACTACTAAAGAAACTCACAAAAAGGACTTTCAGAACTGCTTCAAGAAGTAGCAACAATCATATGATAAGGGTGCTCAAAGAGAAGGGGTTATTTTAAGAGAGATTAATGGGAGTGAGTCTTTTACTATAATCATTATTTTTTAATTTAAGCATTCACTGTATTTTTATCATGCCACATAATTTTGGCCTGGAAATATAGCTCATTGGTACAGCATTTTCCTAGCCTGAGGGAAACTGCAACTCCAATACAGCAAAGAAAGAAAGAAAGAAAGAAAGAAAGAAAGAAAGAAAGAAAGAAAGGAAAGAGAGAGAAAGAAAGAGAGAGAAAATGAAATTGATTAGTCAGAATTCTTTTAAGATATTTGTGTATTTCTGACCAGTTGTTCATGTTTCACTTTAAAATAAGCTTTACATGTATTAAATAGATGTTTATCTTATGGTCATTGTGGCCTCAAAAAATCACCTGACATCTCTAAACCTTAGTTACCCATTAGAAAAGTCAATATCATAATAACTTATATGTTGTAGGGCTTGTTTGAAGAATAAACCAAATTATGGCACCCTTCACTTTGGTTCCTATGACTGTTAAAGGGACGATGTCAACTTGAAGGTATTAGAAAACACACCCCAGATAAAGCTCATGGGTATTCAGGCCAGAAAATGAGGCAGATCAAACTATATAAAAGGAAGGAAGAAGAATTGACTGTTACAGCTTTTCCTCAGGAAGCTCTGGCCTTCGTGATTGTCTATGGACATTGACTTGCACACCTTGCAGATCTTCATCACAGATTTGCTGCAGTCCCCATTCTTCACCATCATTCTTTGAACGATCAAGGTCCGCAGCAGACTCATGCCAGCTGTCCTGCAGTCCCAGACAGGTGTTCTGCCTCACGGCTGAGCAGCCACCAGACTTCCCAGCTCTTACACATGCAGAGCACCATCTTGGACTATCTTCCTCCTTGGACTTGGAAGCCCTCCAAATAAAACTCCTTTTTTATAATTTCTGTCAATTCTGCCTGTCAGCCTGTCATAGAACCTTAATCGATATGGTTCCTAATAGATGTACCTCATATCCTTGGATGTTTCCATGTGGATGCTTCCAATTCTATTGTCGAAGAGACTTACATTGCTTGAAATAATGTCCTGAATAAGAAAAAAAGCAAACACATCAACCTTCTAATCTTGAAGTTTTGTTTCTAAATTTTCTTCCTAAATCTTACTTTCAGAGTAGACTGGGTGAGACGAGTTGGAAAATTAGTTGCATTGTTCTTTTGTACTATTTCAGCCAGAGCAGTAGAAAAAATAATGATTGATTGCTACCTGGGGATATTCCTTTTGTGTTCAGGTTCCAGATAATACTTGGATAAACTGTGGTTTATCCTCACAGTCCCGTTCTTGATCTGACTTCCAAATTCTTCCCAAATTTTTTCTTAAAGGTAGAAAAACTTGCGTGTACACACCAAATTATTATGTGCTTCATCTATCTGTTCTATTATGATGCTACTGTTATTTCTGGGATCTTAATGGAAGATGTTTAGCCTAACTATGAAATAATTGCCTACTTTTAAAAATAAAATTCTTTTTAATTTACTTTTCCCAATATTTATTGCTGTATGAGTGTGTGTGTGTGTGTGTGTGTGTGTGTGTGTGCACGTGTGTGTGTGATATACAACGGTTACACTGAGCTTGAGAATTTTGTGCATATATATCACAACACATTACAATCCTTTCCCCCCTCCTTACTGTTTCTCTCCCCCCCTCCCTCATAACACCCAACCTCTACTATCACACACATTTGGTTTTATAAAATGCCTGTATTCTGAGAAACCATGCCATATTTTTCCTTTTGAGTTTGACTCACTTCGCTAAGCATGAGGGCCTCAAGTTGCATCCATTTACCTACAAAATCCTCAAATTTATCTATTTTTATAGAAGAGTACCACTCCATTGTGTTCAGACACCACAGTTTTGTGTCCATCGGTCATTGGATGGGCATTTTGATGTCTTCCACATTGTAGCTATTGTGAGTTGTGCTGCCATACACATACGTATACATGTATCTCTATCATGCATTGCTTTTACTTCTTTTGGATCAAATGGAATATTTGTTTAAAATCAAATTCTTACTGTGTTCTTGACTGTACTTACTCACATAGTCAAAAGAGCAACAACCATTCCAAAGTATTTTCTCTATACTCGCAGTGTTTGGCATCTTCCCTTCCACACTAGTGGCCCGGGTATAATTTCTTCTGAAATGATATTAGCTTCTACATGCTTTATCAATGGGCTTCCATGACTCTATCCTCCTCTGTACAATAAATATTCATTTATTTCATCAATACTTCCACTCAACATCTACTATAATGCCAGTACATTTTCCTGTATGTCTGCATGCATGCATATACGCACATAGGTATGCATGTATGTGTGAATGTGTGTGTGTGTGTGTGTGTGTGTGTGTGTGCGCGCGCGCGCGCGTGCTCAGGTATGTGGTGCTGAGAGGGGAACCCAGGCCCTCACATATGTAATGCAAATGCTCTTCCACTGAGCTCTTCTGCTCTTACACTCCTCCAAGACACCTCAGGCGCTATCCTAGGTGCTGCAGTGGCCTAAGTGCACGACACGCAGTTCTTACTCTTGGGGGATTCAGCTTTTACTTGAATCTGTTCTTTAAATTATGTTTTCATAAATGCAGTGGCTTTTTTTTTCTAAGAATGCTACATTATGTTTCCCACTTTCATTTAGTGGGAAAGTGCTTAATTGGCAAACGGATCTCAATTACTGGCAAATGCTGGTATAAGATGCTTGGAAACAATAGAGTGACCTTCAGTGGGAAATATTCTAAGAACTTCATCTAATATGTCTCTTTGTGGCCCATAAGAGGTTAAGTATTATTTGTAAACCAAGGAACTGATCTCTACTATACGCTATCTAATTAAGGATTCCATAGGACTGCAAGGAGAAGGTGGGCCAATGGGCAGTCACATTCTCGGTCCATAGGGCAACCTCTATCACACATTTTCGTGAACATATATCCAAACACAATGCCATCAAACTGGATATATGTATAATACATTCTAAGGCTTAAAAACGGGCATTTTTTTCAATCAAAGTTAATGACATTTAGCCTAGAAAAGGAAGTGTGGTTTGTTTTTCTCATTTCATCAACTGAAACCTCCTTAAGTGGGAGAGTTATTCCTGACTTTCTCAGTCTTCCAACCTCCTTGTCTCATACAATGCCTGACAGAAATCTGGGCTCCATCAATATTTAATTAAAGAGTAATTTCATTTTGCTACAAACTTCCCACCTGGGGGGAAAACATTTATATAGCAAGTAAATGTAAAAGCAGTAGAAAAAATTATTTGCAAGATTTAGGAGGAGAAAAACTATTCTGAAAACAATTAAAAAATAAGGTTAAATGCAAAATAAGAATAAATCCACATGGACACCCTTCCATAAATCCGTATTTGCTGTTTGTCTCAAACTCATGGTAATTATTTTCCAAGTTTAGAGGTAGCAGCTAACAAAGAAAAAGAACGGAAGTGCTGACTTTGTAAGACTTCAAAAAGTTGAGGGAGTCAGTTACTCTGCCTTAGTTCTTTAAGTTAATGAAATCTTGTTCAAAAGCATCCACCAACCGTTCATTCAAATGCCACTTTCCTGATTGCTTTTGTTATGTGCCATTGAGTCACAGGCATTTCGCGGCTGACTCATGCAGTGGCAAGGTGATAAATCATAACTGCTGACTAACGTCAGAGAAATTACAAATGGTAGAAGGCATTTCAGAGGACTGCCTGTGGGAAACCAGGGATTTATTTTCACTTTGCACCAAATTCTACATAGTCCACATTTAACAATGGGAGTTGTCAGGGAGGAAAAAGTTATTGCTGGCACATTGTTATTCAAATGCATAGAGAGGACTTGTTAAAAGTAGACAATTTCTCTCCTTTGCTGTCCTAGTAAATTAGAACAATTTGAAAAGCATAAATTCAAAAATAAAGCCAAAACAAGAACTTTAGGCCTTTGGTAAATAAAACTGATTGTTCACTTTTCCTGGACATATTTCTTAAGTCTCCCTTAGCAAAATGAAAACCAAAGTGGAAGTGACATAAAAAAACCTTTGTTTCCATGAATTAAGCTACACTTAATAACCTCTTAAAATCTATTTTATTTTAGGATTATATAATCACTGTACTTTGAGACTAGTACATAATTCTTAAACAACTTTCAAAGAAGAGCAAATATTAATGTTAGATGCAAATACCAAATACCCTTTTAACTCCAAATTCAGAATATTAACTAGTAGTGGACTTAATGGGCACTTGCTGTATATATTTCATATAGCTAATCACTCAAAGCCTCCAAAGTCACATTTGATTGATGTTAATAAAACTACTCCACTATTTAAAGCAAGGAGTAATACCTTTTATGCAAAATTAGTCATGACCATATGAAATTATAAAATTTGGTAACTATATAAATCCAGGTAAACAGGTAGACTATTAAAGGACAAAGCAAGTTCAAAGAGCCTAAAAATGTCGATACGTATGCCTTTACAAATTCTTTATCTTCAGAAAACTGGGCTTGTGTGTATTTCAAGACAGTGAAGCTCTTAGATAATCATTGATTTATTTTAATCAACTTTCCTCAGAGTGAGTTTTGTTTCTGACAAAGTTGTAAAAGTTTAAACATGTGGGAAATCACATGTTATCTGTTGGGAATTACACATACTGCAGAATTTCATATCTGAAAACAACACGCAGGGAAGGAAGTAGACAATCTTCTGCCACATTCAAAACTCTTCACAAATAGAGGAAGAAGTAAGTTATTTACCAACTAAGAATATTTCATTAAAACCACTTGCAGCATTTACAGTAACACAATATTCTGGCGTGCCCTTACAGGAGCACAGACGTATACATATTCCCACTCTCTTAAGAATTGTACCAAAAAAGAAAGCTGAGAAGGCATCTTCCTCAAAATTCTGAAAGGAAACCAGCCTCTAAGCAGGCACTTCTGGTGCACTGTGCATTAACGTATTTTAATAGCATCCATTTATCATTTTAACAGCAAGCATTTACTAAAAGGTGTATGACCAGGTGCAAAGAGGAAAGCACATAATGTATCCCGAGGCTTAAATTTTCAAAAGACAATGTGAAGTCACGTCAGAAATAGGAACTGCTGTCCTTTTCCCTTTATTTGCCTAAAGCATTTTCACATCCTCCCTCTATGGGAGGCAAAACGTCATCAGAATACCATCAGTTGTCTTTTGTGTGAGGAAGTGATTGAAGTGAGACCTAATCACCTCAGGTTAATTCAAGGTGACACTGGAAACTTTTTGATTCTTGGCCATAACAACATAGCAAAGGCAGAAATGATAATAATAGATCCGTTTAAAAGAAGTCAGTTCACTTCAATTTCACATATATACAGTATATGATGGAATTTCCCTGGAATGGTAGATCTTATCTCCATTTGACATAAATGATATGCAGAATTTTGAGATAATGCAATCTAATGCTTAGATGGTATATGGAAGATGTTCCAAGTAACCACAGCCTAGCAAATGAAAATAATACATCGTCCTGTAAGAAAGAATAAAGAGATAATTCCAATGAAAATTTTCAGCAAAATACTGCAATATCTACTTTCTTTCATTTCCCTAACACATTAGGAGTATACTATGAATCACTGACTCAATAACTCGTCCTGAATTCGTAACCTCTCTCATGTCACACACACACACACACACACACACACACACACACACACACACACACACACTCACTCACAGACGCTATTAAGGTATATTGGTTTCATGCTTTCAGTAGGTTTTCTGCTTTCAGCCAATGACAGACATACTTCCGGTGTTTTATTTGTATTCTGGTAAACAATTTGACTCATGTCAACATTCAACAGATATACAACAGAGGTAGCTCTTCTGTAGATTTAAAATTAAAAAAAAAAAACAAATACCACATTTTGAAATAAGAGTTTGACAGCAGCCAAAAGACTTCACAAAAGGCAAATGGCACACAGAAATTAAAGAAACCAGAGCATAAGGAAAGACATCACTAAGCATCAGTTAGGCCAGAGACAGTAGATGGATGTGTAATTTGTTGGTTGTAAGAACATAATAGCAGCACATCTAACAATAGCTAAAATACGGAAGTCACCAAAATACTCATCAACAGACTAATGGATACACAAACTGTGGTATTTATACACAATGGAATACTATGCATCTGTAAAGTCCAACACCGTGGAGGCTTTTATAGGCAAATGGAAGAAACATGAGAATATCATGCTCAGTGAAGTGAGTCAGAAGCAGAAGGTGAAACAATTGAATGGTCTCTCTGATATGAGAGACCCACCTCACAACTCTTAGTGGAACTTAAAACAAAAAACAGAGTGAAACAGAGAGGTAGGGTGGGGAGGGATGGAGGAGTGGGTAGGGGGAGGGACAAAAGGAGAGTGGGAAAGCCCTTGTCACCTTGACAAGATACGTAGGTGTACAAAGTGCTAAACTTCATTGTAAACCTTAAATTTTGCACTTATGCATATCAATAAAATGAAAAAAAAAGAAAAAGAAAATGAAGCTAGAAACCATTTATGGTTCCCAAGTTGTTTCTAGTCAGGAATGCTAGGAATGAGATGTTTATGTGTTCTGTGGTCATAAGACAATTATTATCAAGACCCAGTGACTCAGACCTCTAATCCCAGGCCGAAGCAGGAGACATTCCTCGGTAACTCAGCGACTCAGTGAGACCTTATCTCAAATCCAGAAATGAAACACAGGCTGGGTATATAACTAAATGTGAAGACCCAGAGCTCAATCCCTAGTCACAACAAAAAATAGGATCCCTATTTGCTGGTCCCAAAGTTTAACGTAGTGCTTAAGAAAATACAGTTACCCTATTAAGAGAACGCATTCTTTTTTAACGAGCTAGGTAATAACTACTTTAGATCTGTGAACCAGATCTGTTGTACTTGTTCGCCTCTGCCACCACGGAGCACCAAAGTCCATCAGCTATGCCTCCACAAGTGAGTGGTGGCTGCATTCCAATACAACCGCTTCAAAGGAAACATTGCCAAATCCATAGCTTATGACTGCTGACATTTAGACTTGGTTTTTTCTTTCTGTGTGTCCATTACATAGATTCTATGATGAATGAATGTGCTTGAATGACTCCTCCTAGTCTTTTGTTCAAAGAGTTGAGGAGTATGGAGGATCAGATATTCCCGCATACCTTTTGCTTTACCTTCATAGTTGAGGAACCTGAGGCCAAGACAGTAAAAGCGCTCTTAGATTCTAGGCGTGGTTCTAATATCAAGGCTCATCACTCTCTTTCCTTTGTGATCATAGAACTAATTTTTAGAGTTTTTCTGTGATGTCTCTTCATGTCTCCGTGCTTCCGCAACTGTGCACCAACTACCTGATAGTTCCCTGGTTCAAATCCGGTTTATGGGTCAACTCATGCCTGCAAAGGCATTAATATGCAATATCATTTGGTGTTGAATATAGGAGTGTATCTGACACACTCAAGATGAAAATGTTTTGAAAATACAGTGGAGTACATCTCTAATCAGACCCTGAATGCATCATGTTAGACATGAGACAAGAGTTATCAGAGAAGGCCTACAAAACTAATTATACTCTATAAGCCAGCTCTATCTCTTCATAAATAATACTCAAAAATCATTTTCCTCTATGTCTACCAGTAAATATTTCCCCAAACTACCTTTCTCTTGTTTTCTATCACATTTCTGTTTCTGCAAGTGGCATAATGTGACCGTGAATGCCTACGGCATCTTCTCCCCCTATGCCTTGTGCTGTCAGGCCCCAGTACGCACTGGCTTTGGACAGCAGAAGCTGTCAGCTTCTGACTCAGCACTGGAAAATTTTAGTGAATCTGTTCATGTCTTTGAAATATGAGCGAGCCCGCGTTCCTTCTCTCAGTCCTATCCTGATCTTCGTCACTCAGATCTCAAATTACAAAACACTTCTGTCATAAAACATCACTATCAGAAGAAGAAGATAGCAGCACAAAAAAGTAGTGCAGATTGTAATTTATTTTATTCTCTGGTCTCACTACATGGCCCTAAGAATGATAATTTTTTTTGAAGGAAGCAAATAGAGATGGAAGGTACCACCATCTTCCTGATAAACTGGGTTGTCTTCAAATTGTGGATACAGATGAAAGACACATCCCTCTTAAATTCTGACGCAAATACATAGTTCGCATATTCACATCCAGCTGCTATTTCTTAGATGAAAAGGAAAAAAAGTCAAAATGCATAGACTGGAACAACTAAAGAGTGTAGGAATTTAAAGCTACACACAGAATTCCCTTCCATTCTCCTTATACACTCAGGAACAGATGTGCACCTCTGTGCAGCCCATGTTTTTAAACACAAATAAGAACGCTGCTAGGCAAGGACACAGACCCAAACTAAAAAGTCATTTCCCAGCAAGTGACGCAGCAATCTCTACTTTGACTTTGACTGCAGCTTCACAGCTGTGGTGAAACTCACATTATGGCTGCGGGAAAGAAATTGTTCCCAGGTGAGAAATAAATTATCTGGCTTGGCACAGAAATGTGGAAAAGGCAAATCCCACCTGTTTTTCTCTAGGCAAGATATTTTTTTTTTCAAATATCTCCCTGCCACCTAGTCAAGTGCTTGCCCACATGTCCAATTTATATCCTCCTTCTGGAAATAATTTTAATTTTGCATCCACACATGTGGAAATACACAGAGACCCTAAGTGCTGAAGCACACACTTCCTAACTCACTAAAGCAAGAATTTCAGAAAACTCAAATAAGGATGCTTTTGGGTATTAATTAATCCATTCACTCATGGTTTTTTATTCATTTCTTCTTTGATTCACCAAATGAACCCCGAACGCCTATGCTATTGTCTTAGTTACTTTTTCTCACTGGGACTTAGTATCCAACATCCACAACTTTAGGGAGGAAAGATTTAAAACATAGCTTTCTAGGTTCTGTAATAAAGATACAGGAAATGTGTTGGTAGAACACTGAAGAATTTGTGGAGAAGTTGTTTAAAATGTTGATGATGATAGCGACTAACACCCTATGTAGTACTTACTTTATGTCAGGCAGTGTTTTATAGGCACTTTAACTCGACACAGGTGAATTCAACTAATCTTTGTAACACTAGAGATAAACATTTCTCAGCTCCAGTGTATGTACTCTAGCACTGAGGCATGGAGTTGTGAGGTGAGCCAAGGTCACAGATCGGGTAACTGAGCAAATACAGATGCATAGTCCATGCCCTTACATGCTGCTCAATGTGGCCTCTCATTATAACAGATATCCCAGTGGGTCATGAATGGGAAACCAGCCTGAATCTTAAAATTTCCAAATATGTATGGACCAGTTGGTTGGATCATTTCAAGTAATAGAAATGTGGTGAGATTTGAGGCTAAGGGGAAAAAAACAGTAGTAGAAATCATGGATGAAGCTGTTTTATTTTTTCCTAAGACTGACAACAAAGGGACATTGGAAACATGTAAAGATCACACGATTCCACTATTGAAAGGAGTTTTATATAGTCAATGAACACTGCTACCTTTTGATACCTGTGCCAGGTGCTGTTTATGCATTAGTTCTAATCTTCATATAAGGTACACATTTTTATCAGTTTTGAAAATAAGAAACCTAAGGTTCACTACCAACATGACGCAGAAAAACAACTTGAATCTCCATGATTGAGACTACAGACTGACTTCTTTAATTTCTCTGACTCTAGTATTGCAGTAGCATTGCGTAATAAGAAATCTGACAGACTGTTAGCAAAGAGCCCAAAAGGGCAACTATTCGCCCACATTATATTACTTCATAGAGTTTTAAAGACTTATCATTACCCACTAACCTACACATTTAGGCTACGTTTAAATTGGTTTCATTTTGAGGCCACAGAAATGGTGCTTAGTACAATTACCTGAACTTGAAGGTCCTGTGAATCTAGAAATTCGTAATTTTTCTTCCCAACTCTTATTACTTCAGCATTTACGGTCAGCCAAGCTGTGCACTCCGAGGTATTGGAGATGTGGTGATAGGCAAAATCTTTCTCATTATGGAACGTATAGCCTGGTCAGGAAGACAGATAAAAGTAAGATGAAATAGATAACATAAAAAACAGGAAAACAGAAAGTGCCGTGATCCTTCTTAGTATGGTTATCTAACGTAATTCAAATTTAAGTTAAATGTAAGTGAGTATACTTTGCGTTATTTTCCTCAGTCTTCAATTTATGCCATCTGGTTTGCACTAATATGAAAATTCATTGATAAGATATGTCACCGCCCTCGTGTTTCTAGGCTTCGTATTACATTTTACAACTAGAAGAAGTTTGTGAACAAGTATGTATTCACTCTGCTTTCAAGAACGTTTTCCGGTCTCGAAGGTTTTTGCTCTCTTCCCTGTTAAAAGGTTGATAGGCTACTGTTGTTGGGTCTGTCAGGTGACCCCTAATCGTATCTGGCTCTAGTCTTCTCACACGTCACTGAATGTGTAGTATGGTGTTGCTGAACAGCAGCCCTGCTTCAAAGCTTCTAGAGTGAACTCTCTTTAAAAAAATAAATAAATAAAATAAAGACGTAAGTTGTAAATGAACTGCTTCTTAGTAATATAAAAGCAATAATAATTTTAAGCTTTATTGTACAAATAAATAATTTTACTTAATAAAATTTGTTGTACAGTAGCAATTACTAAATATCTAATATATGCCAGGCTTTCTGTACACTAGACTACATAAAAACATTGTCCTATTTATTTTGTACAGCAAATCTATGTAATGGAATCCTTATTGTCTTTAATTCTTTAGTGAATTAAGTAAATGAGCATTAGGTTAACTAGCCTGTTTAAAGTCACCATTAGCAAGAAATGGAGTTTGTGAATCAAGATCTGACTTCAACAGCTAAGCCATTAGAGTGGTGGGTGGGTGTGTGGCTGGGTGTGTGGGGATGGGTGTGTGTGTGTGTGTGTGTGCGTGTGTGTGTGTGTGTGTGTGTGCCCATGCATGTGTGGGTGAATGCTGTGTATCATGCATATTTTTTTAAAAATGTTGTATGAAGTTGCAATTGCTTTGGTTGTATAAGTTATCCTGAAAATGAGGGATTTAAAATAGTAATAACATTTATTTTACTTCAAAAAAAAATCTACAGTTTTGGCAAGCCTTACTGAGGACATCTTGTTTCTGTTGCCTTCAATATCACCTGGTATGGCTGGAAGGCAGAAGGATGAAATCATCTGGAGATCCATTGACTTCTATTTCTGGCGGATGGCTGTGGACCGACTGTCCTTAAGTGAGGCTGTTAGCAGAAACAGCCACTCATGGTTTCTCCGTTGGCCTGGGGCTCCTCACAACAGGATCAAGTTTCAGGGATTAAGAAGAGAAAATTACACTGGCTTGCATATTACAGCACTATGTATTCACATATATATCCATGCCTATCAGGTATTTCATAGCTGAGCTTCACAAGTCTTTCAGAAGCTCTTCTGCTGTTTTATTCTATGTCAAAGTCTATGGTCTCCACACAATCAAGATGAAGAAAATTAGATCCCATCTCTTGTGGGAATTGCACGGCTCTGAAAGAACATGGGGACACAGAGCTATCTCTTTTTGTATTTTTCTTTTCTTTTTATAGTATAAAATGAATTTTATTTACCTCCATTTTATTAATATCTATATATGTGATACATGTTTACACAGAGTTTAAGTATTTTGTGTACATATACATCACATCAAAATTATAATCCCTTCCCCTCCCTCTTTGTGACCCCTTGTACACCCTTTCTCTCTTTTTTTCCTATTGATATGTGTACGTGCACAAGTTAAGGTTTACAATGGAGTCGAGCATTGTGTGCACATATGTATCTTGTCAAGGTGACAAGGGCTTTTCCGCTCTCTTTTTGTCCTTCCCCCTACCCACCTCTGCCTCCCTCCCCCCCAACCTCCCCCCTCTTTCACGTTGTTTTCTGTCTTAAGTTCCATAGGAGTTGTGATCGGGGACTCTCATATCAGAGAGACCATTCTACGTTTCACTTTCTCTCCCTCTTAAATCTCATATCTCCCCATTAATTTTATGAAATGACTGTGCTCTGGGTTTCTTGTGTTAGAAAAACTATTCGTTATTTAACCTGTGTCTGACTCACTTCACTCAGCATGATGTTTTCATGTTGTGTCCATTTACCTACAAAAGCCTCAAAACTATCTGTCTGTATATAAGAGTAGTACTCCACTATGTACATATACCACAATACATGTATCCATTTGTCTGTTGATGGGTATGTTGGTATCTTCCACATTTTAGCTATTGTTGGTTGTGCTGCTACAAAGATAGGTATATGCATGTCTCCTTTATATGATGCTTTTAACTCTCCTGGAAAGAGTCCCAGAAAAGTTATCACTGGATCAAACTGGATATTTATTTTCAGCCTTTTGAGAAATTTCCATACTGTTGTCCACAGTAGTTGTACCAGTTTATAATCCCACCAGCAGTGTAAGAGGATTCCTCTTTCCCTACAGCCTTGCCAGCACTGATTGTTGTTTGAGTTCTTGATATACACTCATTCTCTCTGAGTTTAGACAGCATCTTGGTGATGTTTTGATTAGCATTTCTCTAATGGCTAAAGATATTGAACATCTTCTCATGTATTTACTGGACTTTGGCCATTTTTAATTGTAGTCAACATCAATAGATAATTAATATGAGTATGTATGTGAATATGAGTTATGTACTCACATATTACGAATAGAAATGAATATATGTGAACACACAGCCATATATAATTGAATTCTTGAGAGAATGCAGACTCTAATAAGGAATCAATTTAGCTGAGAAAATTTGGAGTCTAGTTAATCTAATTTCCACGTTAAAAAATTACTTTCTCTTATACTCAATTTCTCTTGGCCAAAAAAATCCCACCCCATTTTTTTTTTTTTCCTGACAGGGTCTCACTCTGGAGTCTAGCTAGGCTGGTCCTGAACTCACTCATTATGTAGCCTGTGCTGGCTTCAGACTCACAGAAGTCCTCCTGTCTCAGCCTCCCAAGTTCCCAAGTGCTGGAGTTACAGATGTGTGTCACCATACCCAGGTTAAGCGATGCCGAGGAATTAAACTCAAGGTCTCGCACTTGTTAGGCAAGTACTCTGGTCACTGAGCTCTTCCTCCAGCACCCATCCCACCTATTACAGAAAGTATTTGCTTTTGCATGTGCTTCTCCTGTATTAACTGTATCACACATGAGTTAGTTCAGGAAAAAAATGGCATAAAACATAATCTAAAGAGGAAAAAAAGGACAGAAAGTCTCAGACTGTCATGTTACTTGTGCCATGGAGTCTTTTCTCTACCGCTTACTAGTTAAGGAACCCGGGGCAACTTAGACTCTGTATCTTAGTTCTAGTATCCAGAAGATGATTATATTGATGCATTCCTCACAGGATTGAGATGGCACATGTAGTAGCATGTGATGTGATATCTGGCACGCAGGTGTTATGTAGAAAACGCTATCAGAGCTTAAATAAAATGGAAAATACAAGGGCTTTGTTAACGGCCTGTGTAGTTTTTCATGATTCATCCCCTGTTAACCACCTTGATGTCATCTCCCCCACACTCCATTATCTGCTTATGATCCTTTTCCATTTCTTCACATCATTCTTGGCCTCAAAGCTACTATATTTCTTCTACTGTCCTGAAAAGCCCTCTTCTCCGAACATCGCATGGTTAATTCCTTTTCATGATTCAGGTAATTTAACTCATCTCATCAGGGAGGCCTATTCACTGCCAAACTCTTACCCAAAGGATCCTTATTCCTCTCAATAATTCTTTATCATGTTATTATATTTATAATCATCCTAACAATTCTTTCTGCTCAAAATTATCTTTATTATGGATTTATTTGCTTTTTAATTATACAGTGCCCCCACAAGATTATGAGCTGCGTAAGCCAGATAAGAGTGTGACCTTCTCCGTCTTGTTCCACAGCTCAAAACAGGCTAGGTAATATTAAGCCCTTAGTACATATTTGATGGTCAAGTGAATAAAAATGTGTGTGTATGTGTTTATGTGTGTCTAATATGGATAAAGTAAAAGAAAGTAAAAAGGGGGAAGATTTAAAAGATTCGGCTCATGAAGTTGAATTTCTGTGGGAGGGGAGACCGGACATTTACCTGCTGTCCCTCACTGGAGAGAGGAAGCAGTCAGGCAACAGGGTGGAGCTCAGGCTAGCCTCGGGGCTCACGGTGAGGACACACGTATCCTGTGCTGCAGTAAAGTCAAGGTGACCCTGATCTTGTTGATACTTCCCATTCTAGCCCTCAGGTCTTATGAATGGGTAACCATAACTGAGGCATTACCTTGCTTTATTTCTGGGCTTTAGGACTTAACTCCAGGTATCTGGCTGGTTGCCTCATTATTGAGATAACATGCCTTCCTTTTCTAGAAAACCTTTTTTAAAATGTCCAAAAAGAAATTCAAATGCAAAGAATATCCAAACCATTCCCCCCCAAAAAAAAAATTACATCAACACAAAGTTCTAAAGTTACCCGTGTTTGCATAGAAATAAATGATAAACCCACTGAACTATTTTGCACTTATATTCTCTATGCTAGTGTTATTTGGCAAATGAATATTCCTCTTTGCGCAAGTAAATTTGTGTAGTTGCATATGAGGCTTCAAGTTAGCACATACCGTGAAGCATAGACAGTCTTCAATGGAACATTCTCTGGCCGAGGTTAAAAACCAATGTCTGCCCTCTGAAATATGTGGACAGCTGTTATGTGATTTTAAAAAGAAAAGGAAGTTGTTACCTTGGACCTATGTAGTAGAACTTGACTATCTCCTGAACAGATGTTCCAGGTCTGGGACATTTTGCATGGAGTCATTAGGGACTTCATATCCAAAGACTCCTGGAGTGCTCTCTGACTGTTTTGTTTAATTAATAGATTTCTTTGCAACTTTAAAAGCAGAGGAGCCAGGAGACTAATACTGATGTAGAATGCCAATCCTTCTCCACCTCAAAACTTTCATGATACCCCTCCCCGGGTAGCCTTGGAATGACGGGTCTCAGTTTTCTTATCTTAGAGAACACTTCCTTGTTTGTAGAGAACCCAAACTAATGAACCCTGAATAAAGTTGTGTGCTTTCTGACAATTTTTAAAATTCTGATTGCCCCCTTTTCTTTGTAATTATCAGGAATTCAGGCAATAATAATTCTGGGATTAGAGAGCTACATAATGATAGTCTCGCAATAGTTTAATGACACTAAACAATTGGCTTTTTCATATTCAATCACTCAACACCAAAATTTGTATTAAATAATTCCTCAGTAGGTTTTTTTTTCCTTTATAAAAGAAAGATTATGTAAGAGAACTTCGCTCTTCTGTGCTTACCAGTATCTTCCTCTTTTCTCCATCAGCCTAAACGCTTGGAAATCTCAGTGCATGGACGTGAAATCCTGAATGAGGTGCTTTATACAGCACCTAAAAAAAGCCCATTTCTTCTTGTTCAGTTGATTTACAAAATGATCAATGACAAGAAGCATCCCTAAGCTCTCTGCCTGGCTTTGCAAAATATCATCTTCAGCTATTAAGAGGATATTGTTTTAATATTGACAGGAAAATCAAAACGCTTCACCAAGTGGTGGTCGCACATTTTCTCTGTGGTAGAATATGATTTCCTAGTGTCCTTGCGAGGAGAACAAATCTTCCTTCTTTATAGCCCCACCTCACTAGAAAAGATTTCCACCCTTGTGGCTTCCTCAAAGGAAGAGACTTCCTGTTCACTTAGCGTAGTTCCCTTGCGACCTGAAGTCATTTCACCTATGGAAGACAGATGACTTCAACCCTCAATCTTGAGCTTGGACTGCAATACAAACTAAATTAGATAAAATAAATCAATAACATGCTTGCAGGCCAAATTCACTTAAGTAACATTTACAGTACAATTCCGCACTTTGTCCATATACTTTAATCCATTAACACTCCACATTTGGCTCCTGAATAAATATGTTACTCCAGCTGAATATAAATGAACTAAGGTTCCATCATTATTTTGTGTTCAGCAAAGGCTAGTAAATTTTCATTTCTTTAAAAATGTAATTTTGTAATGAAATAAAGAGCTTGTTAATTACAAAGCACAGTTATTCAACGGACTACTGCAATGCCCTGATAGTGCACTGATGACTTAGAAACTCATACTATATGGACAAGTGTGTTCACACCGATTACAGTATTAGCCATTAAATATATAGCCCAATACATTTGTATTTAGATTCCAACTTGGACAGTTGGACAATAGATAAGGAACAATAGACAGACACTCATATGAAGTTACAGTATGAAAACTTGAATTTTGTGTTCACCGAAATAATAGGACACATAACAAGACTGGTTACTTCCGTTTTTCCAATCTGCTGCAGCTTCATTTATACTCAAGTAAATCGGTTCCTCCAATGCCCCAAACAACTAAGGGAGTGTATAGGGTGGGACTGAACAGAGCTAAGTATGCCAGACTTCGTTCAGTCATTGATTTGACCTTAAGAAGGAGAGTCGACCAATTTTTCTTGACCAGTATTAGCACCATAACAGTGCAGAAGACTTCCTCTTCACTGGGTAAGAAATGACACAGGCAACCAAGTCCCAGAGGTTTAGCTAACAGGATGAAAGAGGGTCAGGTCACCTTCTTAGTCAGATATCTGCAAGACCCCACAAAATGAGTGGCCATATATTTTCTGACAATATTCTCATTGGATGTCCATCGCAGGGTTCTGCACTACTTACAATTTTTAATTTTATTTCTTCTCATCCAGTGAGACTGCTCACGGGTGAGGTTTATGTTTATATAGTACAGGGGCAAAAGTAAATGTTTCGGTTAGGAACTAATTCAAATACTCGTACTGACACTTTCTAAGTAACCATGGTAGTCATTTAACATTTTTTAGGCTTACTTTTACAATGGACATAACAACAAGACCTAATTCTTAAAGGTTTGTAGTGATTATTAAATTTAATGGGACATACACAAAGGGAAGTAGAAAGAGTGAACATTTAAATAGGAGCTATACCTTCCTGCCTATCACCGGTCTCAATGCAGGTGTGCCTGAAAAGCTGAAGGACTAGCACTGCTTTTTCCTACGGGTGAACTGAACAAATTGAAAGGATATTGTTCTAATTTATATCCAGCTCATACTGTTGGCCCTGTTCCCCATGTTGCGTATGATCCTAATACTTGAGAATGCACAGTTTTGCCTTGACCAAAGAATATGAAATACATAACTTAACTGATGCTCAGAAAACAAGCAAACAAACTAATGATCTTTACTATCCTTACAAGAAAAACCTCACCGTGTACTACTTGAATCAAAAGTAGATTGGTTTCCAAAATAGCACTTTAGTAAGAGATTTTTCGGTGATCAATTTTTGACCATATCCACACTTTATCATATGTGATGACTTAACACTTCACTTAGAATAATACAGAAACCTGCCTTCTGGACCAGAGTGCATCATAAATGTTCATGGACCACAGCACGCAAACTGGCATGTATTGTGGACTAAAGTTACCCAGGGGCTACAATACATGCATAGGAGAATCTTGTGAAATGGCTTCTCAATTTCACTGGACTTCAAAGTTCTCTAATATCTGAGACAAAGTTTTTGATTTAGTTTTAAAATAACCATATTTCATGATCATTTATGAGTTTTATCCAGCAAACTGTAAGGTTAAATGGAAAAAAATGGCTACAGAGAGAGAAAGCATTTCTGCTACTGCCTAAGTAACATAAAAAATTTACAAAATGAGTATTTTAATAGAAAAAGCAGAATGTTTTCACTAGTTAAAAAATGCTGCAATATGTTGGCAACAATAGTTTGCATCCAAATAGTCAAATCTAATTGTTTGTAAATGCAGCATAATTGAGTTTTCATTGTAAAAGTTTTAAGAAAACTAAACAATTTAACATGAGCTTTTATGACATTAAAAACAATTTGTACTGAGTTATTATGTTTAAAGAAACATACACCCACCAACCCATTAGATTTCACTAAAGATAGACAAATTGAATTTTTAAATCTTTTGTTTTGTTTCTGCTTTGAACTTCACAAAAGCTAAGCCTTATTTCTTTGAAATAATTCCCATTCTATTTTCTTAGAAATAAGCTTTCAAAGTACCCATTAAAATAAAGCTACTCTTGGAAATAAATGACACTGATAAGTACAAGTTGCTGTTAATTGTGTCAGTCAATTCTCAGTGGCATTTTCAGTACTGTCACCACCTCTACAAATCAAAAGCAATGCCCAAGCACTTTAAAATGAGACTTATAAGTATTAATTTATACTTTTGTGAGAATTTTGTTCTGCCAATAAACAAATAGAAGCGATCATAATAACCAGGGCTAAAGCAAACAGAAACATATCCGAAGAAAAATAAGGCTTAAAAGATTTTTTTAAATCTTAAAAATAATACACTCTTAAGTCATTTTTCAACCTTTATTGCTCATATAAAATTCAAGTGAGGAAGAACTCATCAGAGAAACAAATTATGGATCATATATATCTATGTAATCCAACTCCAGGAGCTACAGCAAGAACAGAATGCCAGCCCTAACTGCCTTATTGAATTCCTTAAGTCTGCAATCTGCAAGATAGCCATCTTCATGCAGTCATGCCCATGGTCTAAGGGAAATCACTCAACAAATAAAGGATGCCCAATGAAAGCAAAATTAAATGCAGGGTATTCTAACTTAAAACACAAAATCATTTGACCATGATGACCCTCTTGACCCTATTTGCCTTTGGTTTACATGGTTGGAACCCCAAAAATTCTGCACCTTTACAAGTACTAGCCTCAGACTAATGAAAAGTCTGTCTTTCCACCCTTTAACCTGAGCTTCTCCCTACTGCTGACTTAGCCATTAACCAAACCATACAGAGAGCAATGTTTCTCAGACTTTACTGGGGATAAAGATTACCTGGAAAGTTTGTTAAAACAGTGACCTAGGGCCCATTCCTGAAAATTCTGATCCCACAAATTAAGGTGCCAAGGAGTTTGCATTTCTAACAAGTTCACAAGTAATACCCATGATCCTGGTTCAAGTACCACTCTATAACACAAACTCAAACTTTAAGTACATTTTCTGTTTCCAAATTTTTTCTCTACAATGTGAGTTTGGTTTTCAGGAGTACTTTGTGAGAACAAATCATGTAACTTTCTTATACAATTATCTCATGGAATTTAATGTGGAAAATAATGGGAACTGGAGGCAGGACGAGGGGAGGGCCAAAAAGAGAGTGGGGACAGCCTTGTAACTTTGCCATGATATGTATGTGCAAAAAACGCCCAAGATCAATGTAAACTTTAAATTTTACACTTATATGTATCAATAAAATGGGGAAAATATGTATAGTGCATATTGACACAAATGATGACAAAATAACTAATGGAAAATATATTCAATCAACTAAATGATACAAGTATTTTATTTGTTATATATGAGTTTCATGAAATCAATTGTAAAACCTGGCTAAAATGCTAATTTACTGCAAGAATTAACATTCATAACAAAAAAGATGTAACATGCCTTGGGCTTACCATTGATTTCATTGTATATGTAAAAGTAGGCTAACCTCAGACTGTTAGAAGCCCCTCAAAGTTTTTATATTAAAAATAAAACTAAATTTTATTAACAGGTCTCTGACTCTCTGATACCCACTGGATCATGTTAATACTTACTGTCTAGAGTCAGGCCACATTCTGCAATATAAGAGCCCAGTCCCACAAGAATGTCTACGTTTCATATTCCAGTTTCTAGTCCTCGGAGCCACGGGTGAGTCTGACCCACTGGCTCAGAGCTCTTTACAACACCTTCTCTGGGTTCATTAATAGTTAGAATGGGTCAAAAACCATGAAATAATGTTTTACTTAGACTTACTAATTTATTTTAAAGAATGCAATTCAGGGTCAGCTAAGTGGATAAGACTCATAGGATGAAGTATGAGTTCCCACCTAGCCTTCAGAGGAGACACTCTGAATGACTGAGGTCACCACCTCAGAAGGTCCTCAGCTCTATTGTGTAGCGGATTTCACCTACACTTCATCATACAGGAATGACTGATTGCATTCTTGGAAGTTTGTAGTTGAACTCAGTCTCCAGCCCTTCGAGAGAGCCGGAGCGATGATCACAATGCCCCAGTGGGTACCACCTACCTTAGTCACCGTGTAGGAAAGTCAATGGGCATAATTTAAGGACTTTTCAATACTAAGCTGAAACTGAAATTTTCTAGATAAATCTGTTTAACGAGAATATCATATTTTCTCAGCATTTTAACTCATTGAAACTTAAATATACTATTATTTTAAATCTTTATACATTTGTAGGGAAATAATAGCATTAAATGAAGGAGTTTAAGACAATCAGGCTAGGGCACACATCAGCCCAGTGTGATTCAGGAGTTTGTAGCCCAGGCACATAAGTAACCTGCTGTTATATAACTAAGCATGTAAACATCACCCCATATGAGGTCACCTTTGTTCATTTTTTGTATAAAAATATGTACACCATCCATCATCAAGTATGCTCCTGAATAAAGTAAGTCAATCCTCCCATGGCTACTCATTTTTTTTTCAACTGCCTGACCCTAGCTAGGTTTCTTGTGTTCTTCAAGAGTATTAATTCTGCCACTGGCATAGTCAACAATTTTCTAAGGTGAGTATTCTCTTGGCTCAAGACAACCCTGTTGTGCTGTGTGGTCACCAAAAGGTATATGGTACCTAGTAGCAGCTGTGCTGCTTGGAGCTCTGGTGGAAACCTAGAAAGTGTAGGCAGGTTTCCCATGAGTTTAGAAAAGGCTTTACAGCAGTCGAGGGACCCACAGAGTGAAAGCAAGGCTTCCCCAGCCATACAGGCTGGACATTCATGACAGCTCTTACAGAAACACAGGAACAGACTTTTAAAGAAGCTGCACAGGCATGAGAGTTTGGGTGTGGGAGGAACAGCTGGAAACCTGTGCACAAAATCTGGAGCATGAATTAGGAGTATATTGCCCTGCTCCATTTAGCCAGGCAGACTCTAGATACTAGACACAGAAGAACAACTTGTAGTCAGGTCTCTTATTTGCCAAAAGGTAGAGCATGAACAACCTTTGGGGCAAGGCGGATGGCCCAGGACACCCCCCTTTTCACCAAATTTACAGTGTGCAGAGAGAAGCAGAACCTGGGCAAACAACACTGATGGAGGCCCAAGGAGCCCTAGCCTACATAGATAACCTTGCTTGTGGTATGAGGGAGGCAACAGCATCTGCTGCTCCCCCCTCAAAATGGAGAAACATAACAATGCATCCTTCTCTTCAACAATGGCTCCAGATTAGCCATCAGATGGCAGCTGAGGCTGTAGATCATTCCCTCATGGAGTGGCTCATGGCTGCCACTTAGACCATGTGGAAAGATGCAAGAAAATTGCCAGAAACTGAGAGGAAATGGCCAGAAACTGACTTAGTGCAGATCATTCATGAACCACAAATATAACAGGCAATTTTCGATATTAACTCCAGAGACACAGACAATGAATGTTTTACCTTGAGCATGAGGAATGCAATATTAGGCATGGTGCCCTTCATGACATCGGAGTCCCTGGCTGCAATCCTCATGCCATATGTAGGAAAGCATATGAATTAGGTCCCCCACAGCAATGGCTGTGAGAATGGCTGGGATGTAGAGGGGCGTCACAAGGAATATATTGTTCACGCTATCCGGGAAAAATCCTAAGGGCACAGACGAATGGAAGAGGAGACCAAATGATGTATCCCTGGAGAGACCATGAAAGATCACATGTAACTAAATAGAGATTGACCTACTACCAGCACGAGTGGACCGTACTAGATAAACAACCAAACAAAATATAGTTGGTCCTATGGAAACAATTGTGACTTAAACAGCAGTGTCAAAAACCTAAACAGAGCCACAATTTCAAGCAGGTTAACAGGTTTGCAGGCTTCCTGGCTTCTTAGATTCCTTGCAGACAGATTTGCAGCCTATTTGCAAAGTTCCCCAATGTTTTCTGTGGCAGAAAATACATTTATGACAGAAAGCATGCCACCTAGTAGGCCCAAGTCCTGTAGGTTGTGAATCCTGAACGACCTTAGAAAATAAGTCTCAACGTAATCTCAGAGTAATGTGGAATGTGCCTATGTCAAAGACAGGAAGCTTTGACGTGCCAATAGGATTTGGGTCCCAGTTATGGAAGGAATCAAAAACGGTAATAGAACAACAGTCAACAGCAGTTTATTTGGCCTTGAAGTCATGTGAGAAGGTTACTAGCATGGCCAAGGTGATCGTGCAAACTACTCACACCATGGAACATTAGATTTGGTCATGAATGCTCTCCTCCAAAATCTGGGGTAACATAAACCACAACCTTAGGAAAAAAGGGTGCTTATTTGGCACAGCAAAGTGCACTGAGTACTAGTTCCCTGCCAGCAGAATTGCAGCAAATGCTAGGACCAGTGGAGTACCCCCCCCCCAAAAAAAAAAAAAAAAAAAAAAAAAAACACCATCATGAGGCAGCTGCACAAAGGAGACCTCATAATGCAGGGAGGGGAAGTTGCCGATACCACCTGCCCATAGAGCACAGACAGGCCAAGTGAAGGCCAGCTGTCCATGGGACTGCAGTAACTATCTAGCCTGACAGATAATATCTATGCAATCTGAAAACAGAGTAGGGGCAAGCAGCCAATGGGGTGCATAGATAAGAATAACTATAGAAACCAGTCCTCTAGTCATGTGCACCATGAGCTGGACACTGTATAGGAGTTTTGACATTGTGACTTACAACTTGCAAGTCCCAACAGCATCTCCTTTAGGACCATCCTGTGTAGGGACAACCCGTGTGACCAAACGTGTAGATCATAGGGCACCCAAAGTAAATAATATACCACATACCTATAGCTTCACCTGGAAGTGATGAGGAGATGTTTTGGCTCATGTCTGATGGCTGGAGAATGCTCCCATGCAACATGCAACAACATGGCTCCATTGTAAATCGGGATACCTGGACACTAAAATCACATGTGCTATAAATAAATGGTGAGGTGTGTGTTTGACTAATTTAGATATACCAGGAGCTTGTTAAACTTGTGCAAACTGTGCATAGGCATGCTTCAGAAAGAAGAAACTACCAAGCACCTAACAACAAATGGCAACTGGGAGAGTGGAGTGGATTATCTGGGCCCATTGTCACCATCTCATGGACATGTGTATATCTTCACTACTATTTGCCTTCCTTTGCAAGGTTGCAGATCAAAGATTCAATGTTGATGCTTTAAAGCATTTGTGTGAAAAGAGTGACTCAGGGGACTCATTTTACTGGTTCTACACTAAAAAAATTAAATTCAACAAGTAGACACCAAGTGGGCATTTCATGTCCCCTGAAGCCCTCAGAGTGGAGGCCAAACAGAGAGTTATGATGGCCTTCTGACGAATGGGCTGAGGTCAGGCACAGAACACCTTTCAGTAAAGGCCAAACTGCACAATTAGATCAAGTTCTACAAATTCTCCAGGAGCATGCACAGAGGGGCCCTGCACTAGTGGATGCTCTCCTTCCTTGGTGGTAGCTCCACCTCAATTACGGGTTACCATTAGGATGTCTTCCTGTGTTCCAGATGTGAACACAACAGTAACATCTTGCTGCCAGTCCCAACTCTATGAAAAGAACATGAACAAAAATTAGATATTAAGATGGAAACACTGAGCCTTTTATAGGAAAAAGAAAAAAAATGTTGTAGGCCCAAGCAAGGACTTTCTTAATAGGACATCTGATGGAAACAAAATAGCCCCCAGAACCAACAAATGGGACTATATTAAATTAAAGAGTTTCTGCACAGCAAAGGAAACCATCAACAGAGTAAAGAAAGAACCAACAAAATGGGAAAAAAATGTTACCACTTATACCTCAGACAGGAGGCTAGTAACTGGAATATACAAACAACTGAAAAGATATAGACCCCACAAAATCAAAGACCTGATTTTAAACATAAGTAATTGAAATGAATAGGCAGTCCTCAGATTAAGAAGTTGAAATGGTCAGCAAATACATAAAAAGACATCCAACATCCTTAACCATCAGAGAAATGCAAATCAAACATCATTAAGATATCATCTCGCCCCAGTGAGAATGGCATATATGAAGAACTTGAACATCAAATGATGCTGGCGAGATCGTGAGGAAAAAGAAACACATTTATTCTACTGGTGGCACTGTAAACTGGTACAACCGCTATTGAAATGAGTATGGAGATTCCACAAAATGCAGAAAAAGAAACATTCCATTTGACCCAGATATATCTCTTCTGAGTACCTTTCCAAAAGAGGTAAAAGCAACATGTAACAGGGTTGTATATACACTCGTGTTTTTAACAGTGCAACCAACAATAGCTAAAAGGTGGAAGATGCTAAAAATTCACCAACAGACCAACGGATACAAAAATTATGGAATATAGACACATATAGATAAATAGATTTTATAGGCTTTTCTAGGGAAATAGTTGCAAATTGAGACCATCATGCTTAAAGAAGTGAGTTAAACACAGAAGGTTAAATACCTCAGGGCTTCTTAAATATGAGAAACTCAGAACACAGGCATTTTATAGAACCAAATGGGGCGATAGTGGGAGTTCAAGGAGACAAAGAGAGGAAAGGTGGCTAAAAATAGGGAGGGGAAGTGATTATGATGTTGACACAATATATATCTGTACAAAACACTCAAGTAATTCTGTCTTAAGACCATAGAAAGATAGATAGATAAGTAGATTAAAGATAGATAGAGAAATTGAGGGGGGAAGGAGAATGAACAAGCAGTGTGGATTTGGCCACGGCAGGTCAAAGCTCTGCCTTGCCGATTGCTAGCCCTTGTCATTTAATGGATAGATGGCTTGCCTTAGCTCTAAATGCATGCCTTTGGGTACTAAATGAGTTGACTCCATCTGTGAGTGTAAGAATGGGGAAAAATGGGTAAGCCACTCTCATGCAAGAGACTTTTGTTCTATCTCTGTGGTCCCTTAGGAGCTCTCCTATACTGGTATATACCTATGGTGCCAACAGTAGAAGAACCGTAGTTGACAAATAAGTTATGGTACCAAAGACAGTGACAGAAGTCATTAATAGCCACACTTCTGTCTAAAGACCACAGAGTGGTGTGTATCCTGCCAGATTTCAGACATTTTTCCCCTTATTATGTTGGTCATGCTTTGTCCTTTCTCCCATATGCTCACCTATGTGAACAGGATGGTGGAATGGGCTCACACATATGCTGAGCTAAACAATCTATCCAAATGTTGAGTATGTGCCATCCATTTGCCCAATCTGAACACCTGGACCTGATTGGACTCCTGGGAGCCATGGGGCAGACTAGTGGGTGATTCTCAGGAGGTCTTTTGACTTAGCTCGGTGTAAGACTCACAGACTGGGTGCTCCCTAGATAGCGCAAAGCCTTCGGGAGGGTTGAGAATTCTAATCAGTGAACATGGCCTCCATCCACAGAATGTACCTTTGTGCATTGAATAATGAAGAGGAATTTTAATAGCAGGGCTGGGAAAAAATATCCAATGTCCACAATTTAAAGGAGAAAAGAATTATTTAGCTTGAAGCTTCCGAAGGTCTCACACAGTCCATTCGTGGGGCAGCCAGCATTGGTGGTGATAATGGCAGAGGCTGGAGAACTGCTTTATGGAATTGCAGACAGAAACCAATTGAAGCAGGAGTAAAATGAGTCTGGAGACTCAGGCAAGAATAGAACTTTCCCAGGAAGTAGCTGTAACAAATGTTTCTTCCCCTTCCCTTTATTCAGTTCAATCTACTAATTGCGCTCTCCACAGCCAGAGTAGATTGCCTTACCTCACTTCCTGGCTGGTAAGTCAATAACTAACACCTGATTTCTCGGGTCTGGTCTGGGAACTCCCAGTCTCAACAAGTTTACACAATCTTTCCAGGTCAAACTCCAAGCATCTGCTCCTTCCAGCCAGGCCCTGTCTCCCAATAATGCACATTTCCACAATTGTCCCATTACTCCAGATGAAAACCACAGCATTTCACTCTGGCCCACAGAAGACTCATATCTAACTTTTTATGTAAAATGCATTTAGCCCTTCCTTAAGAGTTCCCAAAGTCTTAACAGTTTTGCCACTGCTAAAAAGTCCAAGTCCAAAGTCTCCTCTGAGACTCAAGGCAAACTCCTAGCTATGAGCTCCAAGTCAAAAGTTAAACACTTCCGACATTCAAGGGCACAGGGTAAACATCCCCATTCCAAAAGAGAGGAATAGGAGATAGAAAGCAACTGGAACAGGCCATCTTCTAAATCCACTGGGGCAACGTTTAAATCTTATAGCTCCGCGTCCAGCATTTGGAATAAGCTGTGGTGAGATACGAGCTCCAAAGGCCTTGGGTTTCCCTTCCAACATCACCTCTTCATTTCTGTGGGGAGCCGAGCCCTAAGATGGCGCCGGGCAACGGGCCAAGGGGCAGGATTAGATGCCGCACCCAAAGATGGCGCCTGCATGGCAGCCACACCTCCTAATAAAATGTGATAAACAACTCCATATGTGGAAATCGCAGACTGGCGACTGATCTCCTCATGTGCAGGCTCCTATCTAAAAGTGCCACGTAGTGAGATATGATAGGCTTGTGGGGCTTATAAAATTGCTTGCAGCTTAGCGGGGGGAGGAGAGGAGAGGAAGAAGGAGAGAGAAAAGGTACTCGAGCACAAGGTTAAGAAGAGGCCTGAATAAAGCTTGGAGAAGAACCGCGGCTGTTGCGTCTTTCTTGCGGGTCGAGGGAGATGCCACACATTTCTCTACATTGGGCTGATTCCACTCACAATCCGTGCCTTTCCTCAGCTAACAATCCATATTACTAGCATCTCCAAATTTCTGGGTTCTTCAGTGCATCTAAGGTTTCTCCTTCAGAACTACAAGCACTGCCCTCCCAGGGGCACCCTGACTAGATTCCAATGCCTTTCTCTCATGCCTTGGTGGCAGCATCCATGACTCTACAACTCTTGCATTCTGCATGCCTGTAACAGCAGCACCATATGGATGCTGCCAAAGTTTGCAACTGTCTGATGCAGTCATCTGGCCCTCGTAGTCTTTGGCTGCAGCAACCTTGAAGTGCATGGATGGCTGAATTCCAGGATTTGGCAAACAATTATCTCTTTGGCCATGCAGGAAACACCTGGGTACTCTTCTCAATGCAAGGTCTTTTGTATTTGCTCCCTTTAACTGGTAAATGGTAGAATCTTAATAATTTCTGAGAGACACTCAAGAAATCTTTATAGTCCTGGTTCCAAGTACTTAGCTTCTTTTTAAAGGTAGTCCTTTTAACATTCCTGTGCTCCTTTGTCCCATCTTTGCAGACGCTTCCAGTCTTGCAAAGCTACGAACTTCTCATGTCTTTTTCTCTGCCATGCTTATTTATTTATTTATTTATTTATTTATTTATTTGCTTTTTGGAGTAGAACTGGCCAACAGCTACAAGTAGAACCCATGTGATGGCCTGAACATTGAATTGCCTTGAAATTTTCTCCACCAGATTAAGTAGTCTTCTGCCCTTAATCTCAATTTCAGTGAAAGGTTCTGGACAAGGGCAAAATGCCAACACACTTTTGGCTACAACATAGCACTCATGGTTTTAAGACCTATTTCCAGTACAATTCTCCTCCCCATCTAAAATTTTTTGACCCTGGACTTTCCAATTGACACTTGTACCAGCAATCTGCTTTTCTGAGCTCTGGTCAGAATATTCTATCAAGATTGGCTCACAGCATCTTAAAGTTTCCCTAGCCGGAGTTTTCAAATCTCTCTAAACGTCCCCCACAAACCAGTATCAAAGACTTCCAAACCACATTGTAATGTAAAGTCATAGAAGCAACCCCCCTCTTAGCACCAATTTCTGTTTAGATATTTTTTGGTAGCCATGACAAAAATTTCCAACACCCACAACTTGTGGATGGAAGAATTTATTTAGCTCACAGTTTCAGGAGCTCTCACATAGTTTGCTCATAGGCAGCCAGCAATGACGGAAGCAAATGACAAAACCTGGCGAGCTGCTCGCCTAATTGCAGACAGAAGACAAGTAAAACAAGAGCAAAGGAAGTCTGGGGACCGTGCAACGGTGGAGCATTCCCAGAAATAAAATGGAACAGTGCTTCTACTTCCTTCTTTTACTTAGTTCAAGTTGTCAGTTGGGCCCCCACACGTGGGGGAGAGTACCCCTCCCTCACGTTCTGGTCTACAAGTCACAATAAACACACAAAAGCTCTGCTTTGGGCACTGCCCATCCCCAAGTCTCAACAAATTAACACAATCTTTCCAGATCAGATCTCAAGCATTTCCCCCTTTCAGGCCCTATCTCCAGATAACACACAGTGCCACAGTAATATCACTACGTCCAAATACATGTGGTGTTGGGGGACACTCCAAGTCCAAATCATAACATTCCACCCTGGGGTATTTCCTCATATTCCACATTTTAGCTATTATTATTTGTGCTGCCACAAATCTCTCTGTATATGTGCCCTTTAAATCTTTTGGAAAGATGCCAGAAGAGGTATTGCTGGATAAAATATTTATTTTCATCCTTTTAAGGAATCTCCAAGCGCCAAACCTGAGATCTTTCAATCCCCTCAGGCCAAGTATTAAGCACATCTCTGAAAACATTCAACATCTCTTTACAAATACTAATATTTATAAAGAGTTTAAATCTATTCATTTGCACTTTCCCATATAAAAATTAAAAACAAATGCATAAGCACTCTCACTTACATACAATGGTCAATCTTTTTAGGCTGAATAAGGGAATAAACTCCCAATGTCTCATATTAAGCTGAAGATACTGCCCAGTTCTTGATCAAAATTATATTTTAATTTTTGCTAGTACAGCACAAATTTCCAAAGTTTTTCCAAGGTAATAATAATAATGATAATAATAATAATGCAACAATGACATTTTATTTACTGAGTATTCTCTATAGCAGTAACCCTAAGCTATGCACTTTACTTTCACTGTTACTGGTAATTTTCACCAAAACCATGAATAAGGTGATGTGAGCAAAATTTATATTGATGCTAGTTAGATAACTGAAAACTTAGTAATCTGGATAAATGTTTCTTTCTGGAAATAGTCCTAATTCCCTAGTACCACAGAAAAGGAGGAAATCAAAAAAAAA
>PVKB01006157.1:0-72021 GCA_004027205.1 Ctenodactylus gundi | reverse complement strand
GGGAGGGAGGGGAGGGAGGAGGGGGAGGGGGAGGGGGAGAAGGGAAAACGTGCTCCCAACTGTGATGCTAGTTAACAATTTTTTTAAACAGAAAAAAATTAAATGGCAATCAGTCCTGTATTTTTGAAACTGTGTTGCCTTGTGTATATGGAAAAGCTTTGTGGTAATCTCTGGAGGAGTCCTAATTGGTGAAAGTATCTTAATGTACCAAGAAGCCATCATCAATGCAGGAGTCAGCTGTAGTCTACACTGCTGATTTAATTTCCTTTTCCTTGCTTGGATACAATATCTGACAGCCACAATTTAAGAGACAGAAGATTATCTCACAGACTGGGGAGGTTTCATTCCACGGACAGGCTTCTGGCGATGGTCGGAAGGGTCTGGCAGGGGAACAGCTGCTCATAGCCTCACAAGAGAAAGGACCAGAGGAGAAGGCGGGACAAGACCACATCTTTCCAGGCCACACACCCAGTAATTCCCCCCACACTCTGAGTAATCTGCCACTCCCTACTACTCCCTAACTCTCAAGGGCACTGGCTATCAACAGACAATCCACATCATCCAAACACATGAGGTTCTGAGGGAACATTCTAGATGCAACCATAACTGCAGCAGTCCCGGGGACTTGGCAGTCCTCACGGTCACTGACTGTCCACCGGAAGCAGACAAATCCTGGGAGTAAGGAGCCATCCAAAGGAAGGAAGAACTTTAGCTACCCAAAGAGAGATCCCGCTCAGAGTAAGCAAGAAAAATGGCAGCCTCGCTGAGAAATCCTAAGGGTGAGAGGGAAAACTTGAGAGAAGAGAAAGATGTGAGTCATGAAGAAAACAACAGCTACTTCTCAAAAAACGAAAAGCAGTAACTGACAAGACAGAGGAGTCCAGGAAAGCACCGTGCAGTTTCTGTGAGGCATTGCCTTTTCTCCAGCAGCAAAATCACCTTTTGAGTCCCACAAAAGCTTGGAAGTGACCTCTCACTCACCCACATTCCTTTAGGTAGTTCCTCAGATATGCTTGTGTGGGTAACCCTTCACCCATACTAAGAGTAACCCCAATAACTTCATTGGTTTACTAAATTCGACTTGGGCGCCGTCCTTATTTTTGGCCTACTTGGCTATCCGGGGTGAGTAAACATTAGTGTTCATGTTTCTCTAGGAAAAGATATTTCCATGTCACACAGGATGTAGTTTCTTGAGATCAGAGTATTAAGTCTCTGGTTGCCCAACGTCACACAGCTAGCCAGTGACCAAGGTGAATACATACTGAACATATGATCCCAGCAACACTGCATCTGCACTGCACTCCATCAGAAAGAATTATATCCTGAGTCTTTCTGAGGTTAAAAACATGTAAGCAGCAATAACTCACTTGGGATAACAGAAGAATGCCCTAGTGGATAGCTTTGAATTAAATATTCAATTTTCATGAGTTCACCTTCATTAGGGCTGTTGTGACAAACACATATGCATGTCACACACACATGCGTGCACACATTCCTACCACACACATTGAGGCACACAATTACCAATTCTTCCCATATCTTTTTGTTAATGACTCAAATTGTGCATGCATGGTGGCACACACCCCTAATTCGAGCTCTCTGAGAAACTGACACAGGAGGATTGAAGATTTGAGACAGCCTAGGCGATTTTTGATCTTAGAGAAACCCTGTCTCAAAAATACCTAACTAACTAACTAAATAAATAATAAAATAGAATAGAAAATATAGGGCTGAGGATATAGCTCAATGGAAAGGCCCTAAGTTTAATAGCAATACAGAAAAATTAAGAAAAAGATTCCAATATTTCATTATCCTGCAAATAAGAAGACATGATCTGCTTAGCAGATACATGTAGATGTGTACAATCTTCCCATATCAGTCAAATGGATTCACATAACAACATACCAAAGACTGAGTGGCCCACACAGCAGAGATTTGGCATATCACACTTATGGAGATAGGAACCCAAAATTAATATACCGTAAGGATCTTCCCCTTTTTATAAGGACAACAATCATATTGAATTACTGTTTATAGTACTGGCCTCACTTTATTATCTCTCTAAAACTCTATTTTTCACACCTTAAATACTAGAATTGAGGATTTTAATATACAAATTTGTGGGAAACAAATCAATAATTTTTCTCATACCATGGAGTGGGCTTGGCCTCTTGCTCAGTCTCCCACAATTCTCTGGTTTCATTCTAGCACGTTCGAATGCTTGAGGCGTCTCCTACCTCACCATCCTACCCTAGGCTCTTTCCATATCCTGACATCATCAAACTTTCTGTCATCACTGTACTTGCAGTGGACACGCACCATTCCCTGCAGCTGTTTAGTTCCTACATTTTCTAGAGAGGATCCCCCAATGCTTGTGCCTCCACAAGGCCCCAGGGTATGTCTGTCCTGGTACATTCATCCTACAGGTGAGAGCGCCTTTCATTCACTTGCCAACATCACAACTTTGATGTGTGAAAAGCACACCAACAGATTTTTGTATTAAAATAGAACTTCCCTGGAGACTAACTGATCTGAAGGTGCCAATAAGTAACAGAAAGTGGCTTTATGAGCCCAAAATCTGAACTCATAGCCTGATTCAAATATTGGATGTCATTGGGCTTGGGTGGCCTGACAAAATTTTTCCCTTAACAGAGATAATTTTACTAATTCAGAAGCACTGGGAAAGCTGGTAATATTTTGTATTAACTCACATATATCAAACATTGTATCAAATGAATTATCTCATGAGACCCTCAGAGTAAATTAGTAAAACCTATTCTGAGTTTAATCCTCAAAGAATAGCTAAGGAAACTGTGACTTAAACAGGTCAAGCGAACTTTTCAGATTTTGAAAAAAAAAAAAAATGGTGATAGGCTGTAGATTCCTCAGTCTTACCCACCTTGCTCTGATACCTAAAGCTTTGCTGGTGAAGGTAACTCTCTTCACCTATTGATGCTCATATGTTAATTTACAAAACCGACTCTTACAAATCTGTTTTCAAACACCAATAAGGGCATTTTGTGACAAACACAAACTATGATTTGATGCCACGAAAGCTGCCCTGTATCTATGAAATAAGGCAGCTCTGCGGCTCATGGATGAGAACTTCCTGCTAACGCTGTGCTTTTGAGCTAACTTAGATCCTGTTGACTGTTGGAATTCCACCAGAGACATCTAACTCATCCTCTCCACCATCCAATAATTCTACCAAAGGAAAAATGCCAACTGTTATTGAACTCACATATAGAAAACAAAAACAATCATGGAGAAAATAAAGCAGTTCTAGTTTTTCTATAAGTTTTGGTGGTATGGGTGTTTTTTTTAAGAACTACGTTTTTCTTGTTAAAAGTGAATCATTCATGATGAGCTTGAGTTGTACATTAATGAAAAATACTGTTTCTTTTTGTTCCTTTATTGCTTACTGAAATTCTATATCCACTTCAATATCCACTAAAATACTCCTTTAAAGTCTTACAATCCTTTAGATTACAATTAATTCTTCAGAAATGATGCTTCTCTTATCTCAGAGTCTGTATTATCTTTTGATGCACTTTTTTACATTCTGCTATTTTAAAGCTCCTTGAGGACAGGTGCTTGTAGCCAGGTAATCAATTCTAAAGAATCTAGGATAAGCCTTTCCTGTGAATAGGTAATACGTATGTTTCAATTTAATTGTTCATTATATTTTCTAAGTCAAAGAAACATCACTGTGCTTACATACTGTTTATTTTCTGATTATTTAAAACTCTGTGTGAAAGTTTCTAACTTGCAAGTCACCTGACTTTAGAAACCTTGGAGAAACAAACTCATATAAATTTGGGACTTAAATACAGTAGACAGCACATGCCCATACCCATCTCTTTCCTTTTACTCATACCTGAACCTATTCAGTCTTTTTTATTATGCAAATACATGAATTCCAAATTCTATAACACCTTAGAGACATAGGGTAGGGGAATCAGAGAGCATCTATGGCCACCACTTTTTCAGATTGTCACCTCTTTCCTAGCTGAACATTGCCTCTCTTTCTATCCTGTCATACATGTTTGGGCCTTTTTATGTCATTATTTTTTGGGCATTTTATAAGAGAGACACCCATCTATAGTCAGTCCTCTGTACGTGGCCCATTTCACTGAGCATTATTGACTCTACGTGGACCCATATTCATTCAAATGCTTCATATCTGCCTTTCTTTATGGCTGCATAGTATTCCACTGAGTATAGGTACCGCATCTTCTTTAACCACTCCCCTGTTCATGGGCAGGTAGGTTGTTAGCAGGATTTGGCTATTATGAATTGTGCTGCTATAAACATGGACATAAATGTGTCTTTTTGGTACGCTGACTTTATTTCTTTTGGGAAAATGCCCATTACAGCAGTATCTGGATTAAATGGAACGTCTATTCTAAGCTTTCCACAAAATCTCCAGACTGCTTTCCCCAATGGTTGCACCAGATTTCACTCCCACCAATAGTGCAATAGAGTCCCCCCTCCCCCCCGACACCCCACCACACACACCCTCACCAACAGTTGTTTTTTGAGTAACTGATGCAGGCCATTCTCATCCTATTCAATCTTAAGTGCAATGTTTAGGCAAGAAAAACTCTGAAAGCTGACAATACTGTGTAAATTAAACTCCATAATTAGCTATGAAACATCTAAAAGGGCTGCTGAAATAATAATCTAACAAGCTCATATCTGATCTTTATGTAAACTGTTTCTCTGTTGAAGAGCAGCTACAATACCTCAATATGCTCAAAATTGTCATTTGTTTCTTTATTTTTTTTGGGTTTTTTTTTTTTTTTTTGAGACACAGTCTTATTCGGTAGCCCAGGTTGGTCCTAAGCTCACTATTATAAATAGTATTTATCTTGCCATTTCACCTTGAGCTTCTGGACCTAGAAACTTCAAGAGTATCTCATTTTAGCAATCATAAAACAGATATATAAAATGATAATGAGACTGTGTAAAGATATAGCCAATTTTATGGCTATATTTAGCACAATATCTACCATAGCAGGGAAAAAGTAAAAATTGCCTAAAATACTTACAAAACCTGTCCTTAATTAGGTGGCTGATCAAGTTGCCTCCTTCAGCAGATGTGAGAATAATTATGTCCCTGTATGCCTCCCTGGCCACGTATCTATTCACTTTTCATCTGGTTTGATTTCTGGATTGCTCATCCATATAAATTCAAAGTGATCATTGGCTCTCCAAGGGCTCTGTTACCTGCAATAGCAAGACTCCTACCCTCAGCGTAACTTCAGGGGTACATACCTCCTACCTCCACTATCTATTTTTTATAAGAAAGCGAATAGATAAATTCTCCTAGTAGATCCATGATCTCTGTTCTCTTGTAACCATTATAAGTTTTCTGGAGTGGTGACCTATTTTGCTGGAATTTCAGGTCAATGATTACTGAATCCCACGAATTTCCTCATGTCTGAACGGTTTCTTCACAGAGAGTTGCTCCTGCACGTGACATTTGTTTTATGCGGCAGGGCAAAGGAATGAGAATGGGATTCACAAGAAGAATGCTTCACACCGCAACTACCTGTAACACTGTAAAGTCCAATCCATCACTTTTGTTTTATGCCTCTCAACTCAGCTTGAAATAGTGATTACATGGACAACGTTGGTTCCCAATGTGATACATTTTCACTGGGACCATTTCTATTTTTCAGAGCCCAAAGGCAGATTAACAGGAGAGTAAGAGTCAGTTTAACTCATTAGGTATTTGATCAGATTCATCAGCTCTCTGTCTCCAAGTTAGTACTGGAACCTCCGACTCTTATAATGAACACAAAGTGTGTGAACACAGCCCGATCCATATGGACCACTAATGAAATCCCGGAGCTTTGGAAAACTCTTCGATAATTAAACTGGGCAAGATCTACACCAGGTTTTGTTTGCAGAGTACTTAAAATAATCGAGTAGGGTAATTGACGATTAAAATACAAAAGACCTGCAATTTGTTCACTTGAATGTTAAAGAGAATACACAACTCTGTAAAAGACTGACATTACACACACGGAAATGGGTTGAAATGTTCAAAACACACTAGAAGCTAGTTCAGCGTCTGCATATACAGAAATATTTTCTTTCAGCAAGATGAATATTTGCAAAATAATTAAAATTTTTCATCTTTCTCTTATTTAAAAAGGATCTGAGGGTATAGCTCAGCAGTTAAAGCACTTACTGAGCAAGTACAAGGCCCTGGGTTCAATTCCCCAATACCACATAGAGTTGGCTTTCCTGCACACACCCGTAACCCAGCACTCTACAACCTGAGGCAGAAGGATTGCTGTGAGTTGAACAACAGCCTGGGTTATTTACTGAGTTCAGAACCAATCTGGATTTCAAAGCAAGACCCTGTCTCAAAAAAAAAAAATGTTATAAGAAGAAAAAAATATTTTATCTAAAACAAAAACAAAAGTTCTGTAATATCATCAGAAAGACACTGAAACCTCAAACTGGCCCTTAGGAGCAACTGAAAGATATAAGTTCCAGTTATGTTTCCTCCCATGTGCCTTAGATCATCTTAATCTAATACAAGTTCATGTTTCTATGACATTACAAGAGTTGACTTCCTGCAGTAATCAAATGAATGTACTTTTCCAGAAATTCTGAATGATGCAGGACCCAACTCAAAGAGCAAAAGGGCAAAGACTATCACTCTGAAGTACTGCTTCGATGGCAGAAGTCATTGACCACTGAGAGTACTAAAGGAAAGCCAGCACCTTCTGCTACGGTTTGGATCTTGTCTGTCTCCCAAAAGCTTGTATTTAGAACTATGTGTTGCTGGGAGATACAGACTGGTTGAAAGGTGAAGATGCTTGGGGTTAGACATGAAAAAAAATGCATCAATTTGTTGCAACTGGGGAGTCAAGGGAAGAGCTTTCAAGTATGCATTGCTAATTTATGGGCAAGAAAGCGAGACAGGGGCACCCATGGGCAGCCATCCTAGGAAGGGGACCAACTGCCAGCTTGAGGTCTAGAGAAGAAGGAGAAATACTGTTGAAGCTACTTCCTAGGAAATCTCTAGGCTTCCTGGGGTTTCCAGAGATGGGTTTAGCTTCTGCTTCATTCACTTGCCTTCTGCCTCCAATGGGGTGAGTGCTCTCCAGTTTCTGCTATGTTCTTCCATCATTGCAGGCTGCCTCTCATAGACTGCGTGAGACCTTACGGAACTGTGAGCTAAATAAATCTGTTGAGTGGTTTGTCCCAGCAATGAGTAAGTAACTAAGACACTTTCCGTGTGGAAAATAAATACAGCATTCTTGATACAAAGATTACAAACATATAGGAATGCATGTGTGGTAGAATACCAAGAGAAGAAAGTCAGGTATATTTTGCATGCTAATTTGACATTCAAAAACCAAGAACAGTAGGATATATACTTGAGAGTTCCTTAGCAGCAGTGGGGATAGGCAGTAGCCAGGCTCAGAAGTCTCATATCCCATCCTGTTTGTACTAAGCTAAGAGCAACCGTCAGTAAAATGACAACTGGAATGTCTGAGATTAGATGATGGTGTTCGTTTTACTATCACCCAAAAATTATTCAAGAATGTTCTTTTTATTCATAATTTTCAACTATAAAGCTGGATGTGGTGATGCATGCTGTAATCCCACCACTTAGAAGGAAGAAAAAGATGGCGGAGTGTGAGGTCAGCATAACTACATAGAATGAATCTGTCTCAAAAATCAAAGCAAAGCAAAATATGTATGTATTCTACTTTATGCAAATTCATTTTCAACCAAAGCAGGTCAAATTTTCCTCTTTTGTTATGATTCCTATTTTTTTTTTAACTATGTGAATCTTTATTTTGTCTTTTTAACCTTTGGTATGGCATAAAATTTAAGAAAGTAGTGCTCATTGTGCTTTTCTACCTAGAAGAATCTCTTCTATAAGTTAAGGTTAATTGAAAACTGATTCATCCATCAATATTTCTATAATCAAAATAACAATAAATGCCGAATAGGTAATTTTCCAATTTTTTTTCGAAGTATAGTCACACGGAAGTAAATGGAAGTTTTAGCAATAGATCTGAAGCTGAAAAGAAGACAGGGAAAAGGTAAACTAGCAGAGAAAAAGAATTTTTTAACTGTAAACCCTGGAGAGCCTTGGTTAAGTTTCCAAGTAGAAATCACCTTATACTTTATCTGCAGCATTGGGCCACATATCACGATGATGGGTAGCCTCCAAAGGATTTGAAATACATACCAAGCTCCAAACTCCTCAGCACAGCCAGCCCCAAATTTATGTCCACTTCAGTCTTTGCCATTTCAACGATAATTTACTACTAAGTCTGGAGATAATAAGCAAATACTCTATATTTCTACTCACTTACAGGGACAAGAGGCTTCAATGACTAGCATACCATTTATTTTATAATACTGTAGCTCTCACTAAACATTCTTATCCTCTCATACCACATTTGCATTTGGTGATTTAATATAAATCAATATTTTTCATTGCCTATTACTTTTGGATCAGAGTGCTTACTAATAATTCCACACACACCCCCTCCCCCCCCCCAGGAAGGCTGAAGGCTGATGAGATGTGCGACGTGTGTATGTATAAACAGTGTGTTGGAGGGGGATGGAGAGATTGTGACTGCGAAGAGAAAAGATGTCCAGAGAGGTTTTGATTTTACCATGTAGATTCCAGAAAGAATATATTTTGATGCAGATTTTTGTTTAACAAAGAATGTATCTATAAAGGTGACAATCTCTTGAGGCTCAGACTGAGACAGGAATGCTTCTACAGAAGTTATAAAAGGATGACGCCTGACTTTGGATTGAAAACTTCCAGAAACAAAGAGTGACAGAGTGAGAGAGCAGAGGCATAGAGAAGCACTCCCGCTCGTGTGGTGGACTTGCACACTTCCTGTCATCTCTCCGCTAGCGTACTCCACACGCGGCGCCCATCCCCTGCTCTTGCTACTTCATCTTCAACGTTCAGAGCACCTACTATGCTGGTCAGTCACAACCGTACGTCATCTAGCACAACAGGATGCCCTGCTACCTCACTTCCGGGCTTCCATTCTTGCGGTTCAGCAATTTCTTCCTCATTTAACAATTGAACTGATGCGTTCAGATAATTAATCATCCCGTGTCAGTTCTGGGCTTAAAATATGTCAGTGCCTTTTCACACCATGCAGAATCACATCTACCTTTCCATGTACTAGTATGCTGCCTAACTTCTACTTTTATTCCTAATCAGACTAGCTGTTCTCATTTCTGGGCCTCGAATACAGTAGCCCTGCCTCAGTTTCCATATTTAGTTTCTACCACCTGCAAGTATCTCTCGCTAACCTGTCATGAACTTCATTCACCTCTCCGGGGAGTTTCTTTTACAATCTTGTAGAGTGTTGGCAACTCCAAGCCACACATTGACTCTCTGTCCTGTTACTCCATTTAATTTTAGAGAACTCCTTATTACCTTCAGGGACTCGCTTGTTTATTTGCTGATTCTTCTTTTTCTCTGTAAGATATAAGCACCATAATCCTATGGCAAGGTATAATTTTGTTCACACCTAAAGTCTGGTTGTCAAGAAAAGTCCCTGACCCGCAGAAGCTGCTGAATCCATGTTTATGGGTTGAATAAATACATAAAGGTTTTGGCTGAGGATAACGCATTTCTCGTAATACTTCCTTAGGACAAAATGGATCACTGGCAAAGGCAACCTCGTGATATCAGGGTCTCCTAAAATCTGAATTCTATTAAGATCCAGTTCAAGAATGGTATTCACCCCATTGCATTAAAAATTAAAACTTGTAATATTATTCTCACTAAACTCTGATAACTATGAAGATACCAGCTGCATGTATATGTTTAGATTTCCTGTGCCCATTACTGTATTAGCCATGTCTCTACAATGATCTGTGTTATCAAAATACCTCATAGTTTCATAACAGAATATTACAAAGAAGATCTTCTTTCTTTAAATTAATGAAAGTACAAACGAGCAAAATTAATAAACATCTGCAAAGCTAACCTGGCTGCCTTGGCAGGCAGCCTGTCTGTGTAACTGAAGGCCCCACAGGATACTTTAATAACGCACAAAACTTCAGTTAAGATAACCAGACAGGTACTAAGACTGTGCTGATAGCAATTTTGTGGATCCAGAAGAAAATGCAAACTCCCATTGGTAGAACTAACTAACCTCTGAGAACGACACTGGGTGAACGACTGGTTCCTCATGTGAGTTACAAGGATCTAAAAGACGTAACTTCCAACTGCTGAAATTACGACTTTTCCCTCTGTCATTAAAGTTTATTGTCTATGCATCTTGTCTTTCTTCTTTGGCTACAAAAATGAATCTTATGTGAACCAAAGAAATTTGGTGTCATTCCCTAGCTTACCAGTTATATATGAGCTCAAATAAGTCATGCAAATGTGCATAGAGGCAAAATGGATCGTAAGTGGTTCATACTGGGACTTAATAAACGGTGGTTGAATGAATGTGGCTGAAAAGCACATTTTTGGCTTAGGGAGCATCTGCACAAGTTTTCTTTGGTAGTCAAGGTCCTCTGAGGGGAAGAAGGGATTGTGTAATAGTTTCAATTCCTAATAATGGAGTACGGGATAGACTCGTGAGCTAACAAGGTTTATTTGGTGATGAATAACGTAGTAACTTTTGTTGGTGCTTCTCCTATCATTTTAACATCTTTACAAAGGGCTTCTGACTACAAAGACATTTAGACTTGATTTTTTCTACAGCCACTTACTCTAAAGCTACTTACTGTTGTCAAAGTTTATATGCTCCTTTAAAGAATGGCATATTTCTATACGCTATCAGGAAAACGATAGCTAGTGATGATTTTAACATGCTAGATTAAATATCTTGAACTAACCTTTTGGCGAATGTTCTTGCCTGTTACTGAGGAGCTCCTAATAAAATATGACTGACTGAACCATGATTGATGGTGTCCATTTGTTGCTGGCCTTTCAAATTGTGAATTGGCTTCACGATCCATGTGTTCATTATACACCATATTAAACATTCCTATGTAAAGACTGTGCTGTATTAAATCCATACATAAGTTTTAGGATTTAATAGACGTGTTGTTCTCTGTAAGCTAATTAAATAAATGAAAATCTAGACAAGAAAATTAAGAGCATAAATCTATAAATAGCTGCCATCCATTCTTCCAAGTTGAGTGATTTATATCACAACTAATAGTGATAACAGAGACCTTGAAAAAACCATTTAGTAGGTGCTTCTTTATTAGATGACTGATTATAAATTAATAAGAACCAAAACAAAGCTTTTAGAGTTCTTCTTTCTCATCTTGAATAAAGTCACAGTTAGGTATTTTGAGATACGTTTGCCAAGGAAAGAAACAATGAAATATTAAATCACAGATGCCTAGAATTGAAAGGAATCTTCTAATTATCTGTTCACGAGCCTCTATCTAACAAATTGCTTTCATTAATAAAGTTGCTGGTTATATTTGTCTTTCAATCCCTTTTGAATATCTCTTGGAAACTAGTGTAAGGCAGCACATTATTTTTGCATACCAAAAGGGATTTAAAACATTTTTGTATAGCTGACATGAACTTGTGTCCTTTCTATACATTGGTAGACTCATAAAAACAAACTGAAACTCACTAAAGTATGACAATTTTAAGTAATTATCTCTGTATTTACTAATTTCTCTTTTATTTATATATAGGTAGAGTTGTCTAATTTTTCACCCAGTCTTATAAATTGAGTCTTCACCTTTCAGGGGATTTTTACATTATGTATACTCACTGTTTAAATATTCCACTTATGTTTGGACTACAATCTATTTGTATTAAACTAGAAATCTTTAGTCTCAGAAACCATTGTGTATAACGAGTATATAAAATGGAATATATGCAAAGCAATACTTTCCTACTTTCACACTGGCAAATATTAAAGGTCAAGAATATATCAATAGCCTGGTATGAACACGGAGTAAGAAAAAACAAGGTAGATGATAGAAAACTCTACTCAACAATGTTGTAATGTTCTAAATGTCCAAAATGAATTTCAGCAGTAACCAGTTGAAGTTCAACTTTTGCAAAGTCATGGAAAATGAAATCATATATTTTCAAGTCACTTGCACTGTAGGCTCAGTGTTTCCAGTCTGGAACAGGGTAGGGCTAAGACAAACTCTCATCTGTAGGTCCCACAGGAAAGCAAGATTCAATATGTTCACACTCCTGCCTCTGCAATCTTGCCACAAAATTGACTCAGAAAGAGTTGCAGTCAACTGAAATCTTTTCTTACATAGATTGCATTTTTATTCTGTTTCTCCTTTCCTGGCTTTTGTGTTTATTTTATTTTTTCCTACTGTGACTCAATACTTGACCTCCACAAATTTGGGGAGAAAAAGTTTATCTTAATTTATAGTTTCAGAAGGTATCAGTCCATTCATGGTTAGGTAGATGGAAAATGGTAGAATCAAATGGTGAGGACACAGAATCCGGACAGAAATACTGGGGACAGAGATCCTTATAGCATGATAAAACAGAGAGACTAGGAGACAGGGTAGAACCAGCACAAGCCCCTCCAGGTCAAGCCCCAAGCATCTGCCCCTTCTAACCAGGCTGCACCTTGCAACCCTACATATTATCCATAGTAACAGGTGCGTTTTTGGGGATGCTTCAGATTCAAACCACGACACCATACAAGAGCCTATCAATCTGTTTAGCCAAATCATCATTAAATCTTTGTCCAAACAATGAAAGAAACAATGACTATTAGCTTGGAGCTGTAAGCCTGAGTTATCAACATCCGTTTTTCACATCAACATTAACAATATACTATTTATATTCCTAAAAAAAGAGTCATCTGGGGAAACAAATTAGGTAGAGCTAAATACAGTGTCACTCATCTGCTTTGAACATTGTTATCACTGACTGTATGGTTTTCTGTCCAGTTTTGCACAAGCTGCCTCTTCCTCAGAGGGTTAAAATACTGCTATATCTTGTGTTTATTTACACATAGGACCTTCTATCTACGTGATCCTCATGACTCCTATGGCCTTATCACACATACGACAGGGGGTCGGTGACAGCTGGCCATCAATGAGTGTCACACAGGCACAGATTTCTCAGGGAAATCACATCCTGTATTATCCTCACCAGGCATGTTCATAAATAATGTTTTCCAAGCTTTTCAATGAAGCACAGAAAAAAAAAAACTCTTGAACAGTGAGATAGTTTTGACAGTGCGAATTATTTTTTTAAGCCACAGCACTGAAAGAATAAACAAACAAATAAACGAAACCTGTCAGGCTGACTGTCAAATATAATTAGACAACAATGGCTGCTAAGAGACCTCAGTTTATTTCTGGCACAGCGAGCTGGAACATCACTTCACTGTAACTGTGCCGGGTTAGACTTAATACACCAGACATGGAAGGATGACTGGTAGACTAGCTCAGACCCAAAGAGTATGCCGGATAGTCCTCCTGATAATGATGACCCAAAACAGAATTAAAATTTGGTAGAGAATAATATGACAACAGGGCTTCTCGAACCCAGGAGGCCTGGTTTTTCATCTTTCCTCTGCCATTAACTATTCTGATAATTTTAGGCCAAACTTAAGGTATTTCTATTCATATTTATAAAATGAGGGCTTTGGATTGAATTACCTCCTGTCGGGACAGTTTTGCATTTTATTTCTGTGCTCCTTACCCAGAATCCTTAAAATCAATTTGGCACTAAACTAAGAATATTCAATTAACTGCAACTTTCATTGAACAGTTTGTCAGAGGTAGAAATCAATGTTTTTTTTTTTTTATCCACAAGTGATTAGAATCTACAAGAGGAAATAAAGAGCCAAAGTTAGTGAGAAAGAGAAAAGATTCAAAAATGTCCACTTCTTTAGACAAGTCTATTAATGCTGCAGAGAAATCTAACGTATGAATCTCAGGGGGCGAGGGCACAGCTCAGTGAGTACAGCCCTTGCCTTGAAAGTACGAAGCCCTGGGTTCACTGACCCAGAATCAGACTAGCTAGTGTAGTGGCATCACATATCTGCAATTCCAGCACTCTACAGGATGAGGCAGGAGGATTGTCGTGAGTTCTGGGCCAGTCTGGGCTACATATTGACTTCAAGAGCAGCCTGAACTACAGAGTGAGACCCTCCCTTAAGAGCAAAACAAAGCAGAAAATAAATAAAAATAAATGGATCTTTAATCATTTTACACAATTGGGAGGGTAAACACGCTTGTACTTTACTCAATTAGAGTATTTTGTTCTGCCAGGTCAAGTGCCACTGTTTTCCTCTTGCTGGTCTAACATTACAATTGTCACCTCATTCCAAGAAGCCTCAGAAAACTTGTGGTCAGATTTCCAGATAGAATGCAGACCGCTGAACAACTACAGACATTATTTAAAAAACAAAATTTAGCTCAGCACAGTGGTCTCCACCTGTAACTCCAGTTGCTCACGAGGCTGACACAGAAATTTCAGGGCAGTCTGGACAACTGAGAAATATGCTAACCCAAAGTTAACAAATATAAGTGAGGTTTTCCTATATAGCTGAGTGTTAGAGTACTTAACTAGTATTCCCAAGGGTCTGGGTTTCATATCCACCCCCACAAAACAAAATATAACAAAATAAAATACAATAAAAATGATACAAAATAAAAACTAACAGTGAAGTAGGATAAAAACCAGATAATAAATCCTCAAAACTCATCATTTTTAATTGCTTCAATTGCCTGGCACTGTGATCTATTTTCTTGAGTTCATTTTTATCCATCTAGTAGTAGTCCTTTATAACAGTACACTCGTGCATGTCTCTTCTTGAACCCACACTAAAATGGCTGTGTTGGGTGAATTTACACCAGGAAATATACAGACGTTATATAAACCAAGACTTAACTTGCAACTTTTTTCTTAATGAGCCTGAAAAGAGTAGCAGAGAAAAAGTTAACAATGAACATGAAATGTATAAATACATGAACAGATGTACACTAAGAAAAGTGACAGACATTGAGCAAGTGTTCTAGGATAAGATTCAGCAAAGAAGACACCTGTATGAAATTCTGTTAAAGGACTTCACTGTTGCATTTTTCTGTCACTCCGTAATTCCAATGAAAGTATCCATTTCCATGTGGAAACTACACGTGTGAATTGAAAATAGGATTTGGCTGTGGAAAATGCTTGAAGAAAAGTCAGTGGGGCATTCTATGTGAATCAATGGACCAAATTACCTTTACGATAAATAATACTGTATATATGAGTTACATTTATAAATTGTGCCTTACATGCCTTTTATAACAATAAAATATTGGTGGATCCATTGCCACAGATCTATAATCCCAGCTCTCAGACAAGCACAGGCAGGAAGATCACAAGACTGAACCCAACCTATGCAACTAAACAGTGTGGCAAGACCAACTCTCAAAATTAAGAAGAAAAAGTTGGTGAGATATGAAGCACTGAAGACAGAATTGCTAAGGCTCAATCCGATGTCCCTACATATGCATCTTAGATTTGCACATGCGCACTTATTTTCCTCTACTCTACTATTTTAAAATATTTATCAACACAACACTGTTTACACTTTAGTTACTGGAAACTTGCTCTCACAGCTCCCCTGCAGACAGAGATTACAACTTATCATGGTTCTGGCTAGTCACACAGAAAAGACCTTGGTCAAAAGCCTGAGACAGCTTCACTAAGATGTAGACAGGATATGTTGTGTGAGAAGAAGCTTCCTTACTCTTTTTTGCCTCTGCCTGAGACACTGTTGCAAAATACATTGATGCTATATGTTGCAGTAGGTATTGTCTTAGTTACTTTTTCGTTGCTGTGACTCAATACCCGACACCCACAAATTTAGGAAAGGTTTATTTTAGCTCACAGTTTCAGTTGAGCAAAATCCATTCAGGGGTGGCCGGCAACAATCAAAGTACAGGACAGAGGCAGAGGTGGAGATAGCGTCTCAGGACGTCACAAACAGGAAGGCAAGCTGAGACCAGTTGAGACCAGTCCCAGCCCTCCAGGAAGGCAGGTGCAGCTTATATATCCTTTCAGGTCTCCGCCCAGCAATTTATCCCTCCTGCACCCAGGTGTGGTGACTACACATCGTTAATCCTAACGTGCCTTTAGTCTTAACTGCAGTCCACCCTCCAGACCAGACCCCAGACCACCAACATCACATAGACAATCCATAACATCAAAATACATGAGACTTTTGAGGGCCACTCCAGATCCTAACCACAACAGGTATCTTGAGACCATAACAACAAAGTTAATAGAAGTTATACATTCTACTAGCAAATAACCCTGCACGATCCTGACTTCATCTGATCATGAAAGCTAAGCAGTACTTGGATGGGAGACAGAAGTTACACAAAGACTTGTTAGGAAGCCATTGTACACATGCCCTCCTGGGTCTCCTCCTCTCCTTCTCAGCGACACATTTCTCTTTTAGTATTTTGTTCTATTGTTTTGTTCTATTGTTTCTTCTAATTGTGTTAAAATACACAAATCATAAATTTTACCAATTCAATCACTGTAACCGTACAGTTCAACAGAATCAGTGACACTCATATTTTTGTGCAGCTGCCATAATTAACCACCTTCAAAACTTTAGTCACCTTCCAAACCTGAAACCCTACTCAGAAAACAATGACTCGTGGCTGGGGACATCGCTCAGTGGTTAAAGTGCATGACTAGCAAAAGAAAAGTTTTGAATTCTAGTTCCCAGTACCATATAAACTGGGTGCGCTGGCACAGGGTTATAGCCCAGAGGCTCAGGCAGCAAAGGAGGAACATTGTTGTGAGTTCAAGGGTAATGTGGGCTACACAGTGAGGTGAGCAACAGCGTGGACTAGAGCCCGCATCAAGAATAAAACAAAATGAAACAACAACAACAACAACAAAAAAAAGAAACTCACATTCCTCTCTAACACAAGCCCTTGGAAATAAACATCTCCTTTATTTATTTATGAATTGGACTACTCTAGGTGGCCCTCATGTAAGTGGAATGATATGCTATTAGTCTGTGACTGCTAGGTGATTTTACGTAAGACGATGTCCTCAAGGTTACAATCCATACTGTAACATGTGGCAAGTTTCTTTCTTCTTTAAGGGCAAATAATATGTACATATACATGTATGTTTCTATGCCAGAGTTTTACAGAGGAGCAGAACTAATAGATGTGATTGTAAAACAAGAATAATTAGAACTGCTTGTACAATCAGACCCTACAGAGTTTCACTACGCCATCCACAGGCTGCAACCTAAGGCAACCAGCTCTTATCTGCTGAGTCCCAGAAACTAGAAGCCCTAGAACCAAAAGGATCGAGTTATGCAACCACAGCACAAGGCCAGAGACCAGAAGGTTCCCTGGAGAGTTGGTTCTCGTTGGCATTGCCAAGTTGCGGAAATGAGAGCCTGACACCTGGTGGGGATGACCACAGGAATAAACACAATGAGAGCCTGACACCTGGTGGAATGACCACAGGAATAAACACACCTGCTCGTGGAGGGTGAGACTCGATCGCACACTGCCTCCTTCCTCCTCCGACTTACATTTCATCAAGGCTGCCAGCTGGTTTCACCCTCATCTAACACAGGTCTCTTCTCTGAGTCCGCTGACGCACATGTCAACCAAATTTAAAAATATGCCCACTGGTAAGCTCTAAAATGTGCTTTACCGCTTTTCTACATCAAGGATGGGAGACACTGTTTAAGACCAAAGGACATTTGGATATTTATGACAATATTTGTGGTACAAAATTATCATCTAAAAAAGTAGCCTGCTCTGTTAGTAAAGCATGTAGTTAACTGGCTCCAATGCGATGGCTGAGACTACTTCTCTTTGGTGAGGCCTTCATGGGCCCAACCAAATGGTCTTGTGGGCACTTAAGCAGCCTGGGGCCTCGTCACCCCATCTCTGTTCTAGGTGTCTCTAGATCCAATCACACTGCTAATTGCAATGAGTGATACTTTTCATTTCCATCCTTTCCTCATCTTTATTGTCAATAACAATGCTAACACTGTGAACATCTAGATATCTCCCTTGGTCTCTGTTTTCAAAATTATTTTGGGTTTTGTTTTATTTTTTTTTTTTTTAACAAATACCCAAAGTAGGAATCGTGGGACTTGAGTCTTGCTTTTGAAGACTTACGAGTGAAGTTCTATTTGTTAATTCATATTCACTCAGAGATTTCCTATTTATTGCCAAAAGCATGCTAATTAATACAATGGCATTCAATTTATCTTAACTTATATTGCTTGTGATTTTCAAATCTCTGCCCTCACATACATAATTCTTAGTCTAAGTTGTTGCATTAATATTGAGTTGTCAGAATACTTTTGATGTATTTTGTCTGTTTTTCAAAGGTCATTTACTTATACAAGGAACAAAGATCAATCAATGATATATTGCCTGTTTTGTTCCACAACGTTTTGTCATCTTTCAGTAAGCTGCATAATTCCTGGTTCACAGAAGGACCTATCCTCATTGGCAAAAAAGCCGAATAAGGTGCCGATTCATGGCCTCATCTGAATAGAATGTTACACCATGCAAGGAATTTTTAAGAGAGTGAAACAAGTAGAAATTTGACGACACAGTATCAGGTGAGTTTGATGGGTGTGGCAACATGTTCCATCCAAGATCCAAAAATTTTTGATGGGTAATCAAACCTATATGTTGTCTTGCATTGTCATGATGACACGCAACTGCTTGATGATTAATGGACATTTCTGGATGACGGATTTATTCACACTGTCCAAATGCAGACAATATACCTTCTGATTGATTGCTTGACTCCTGGATAGGAGTTCAAGAAACATAACATTTTGGAAATCCCACCACACACATAACCTTCCTCTAATGAATGTCTACTCTGGATGATGTTTGAGGTGAGTCATCACATTGGGACCAAGACTGTTTGTGCACCACATTGTGTAAACAGTCTACTTTCCATCACCAGTAATCAGATACTTCATAAAAGAATCAGAGTCATCATGTTTAGCGAGCACATAGCAGATGTTTATATGAGCCATCAAGTGAACTTCTTTAGGTTCGAGTGGAACCTGAGTATCAGACTTGCGTACATATTCCCTTTCCTTCAAATGGGCGTCAATGCTTGAATGATGGATGCTTGATGTTTCTTCAAACTCTTGTGTAGCGTAACGTGAGGCTGACTCCATCAATGGCTTTATTTTGTCGTTATCAACATCAGTGAGCCTCTCTGACCCAGGAGTATCTTTGAGATCAAAATGACCAAAATAAAATTTACTAACACAGTCTTGGAACTAACACTCTTGTATAGCACTGTCACCACAAACCGTATGCAACTTTTCACAACCTTGATTCGCATCCTTCCCAGCATGGAAGTAAAACAGTAAAATATGGCAAAAATGCACAATTTGCTCTTTCATTTTCAACTTCTTGTAAAATCTCCACAACTCAACTCCATCTCCCAATCTCTTTTTTAAAAGAAACTATAACTATCAGCTATGAACGGACACAGAAATAACATAGATGTGAATGACTTTAGTACTTCCAAAAATGACCTAGCACACCATCTGTTGCAAAAATGCATCTGAGTTTTCCAACAACCCAATTCCTTTCCTTTGAAGGCAATGTTTTCTTCCACACGAAGACTTTGCGAGTGAAATCTGCTCTGACTATAGTGCTCTAAAACCATCTTGCCTCCATCTTAGAAGTTAGCTTATATATACGTAGCTGGGGACCTGGCTGCTTGTCTCACCCTCTTCCATGAAATAACTTTCTCCCTTTTCACCCACAGTATCATCTTTCTGTATTTCTCACTGAACGTATGTTCTATCCCTACAAGGGAGATCTATGTCAGAATCGTAACCTCTCTGTAGGTGATAGGCCTCATCACCTAGATTTTCACGGCTTTGTTTCTTGATGTGAAACGCAGTATCTTTGAAATCTCATCTAAGATGACTTTTAAAATATCACTGGTACAGACTTCAGCCAATCCATTTCCTCGGAATGCACACTAATTGAACCACCACCAGGGTCACCAAACAAACATGATCAAACAGAACCACTGATTAACATTTCCTCCCATACAGGCCTTTTTCCACCTACAGTTTCCCAGGTCAGACAACAGCAAACCAATTCTTTCAATTTTGCAGCCCGAGTAGACTGGAATCACCTTTAACTTTTCTCTTACTCTCTCATTTATGTCGTCTTAATGAGGAAATCATGTAAAATTTACCGTCAAAACAAATCTACTATGTTTCCATACACTCTCAACTCCATCACAAGCATCCTAATCTGGTCCTTTACTCTGTCCCATCCAGATTATTGCAATTATCTTCCTAATAATCCCCCTCCCTCAAATTTACTCCTCCTCAGAGTTTTCTCTGTGCAGCAGCATCTGTATTTTCCTGGGAGTGGGAAAGAATAATTTGGGGGTAGAAGGGATCTTAAGACCTTTACAAGACATGAACGACATCAAAACCTAGTGCCTTACCACTCACTGCTCACTTTTTCTTATTCCACTTACCCTAAAGCAAGTGTTTTGCTGTTGTTGTTGCTTTACAATAAACATCTCTATCATTAGATGTCAAGTAGTTAAATGGTTAAATTCTTGCCTCCTTCAAAGATCCCCATCCTCTATTCCAGGGAAGAGTTTTCTAACCACGCCATTGAAAACTGAGTACTTTCTGCTCCTGATAACTTCTTTTCTGCCCAGTTTTCTCTCTGGTACATTGTGTATTCTTTCCTGTTATAAAGGGCATTGGCTTATTTGTTTGCGGTGGTCCTCAATCATAATATAACCTCTACAAGGAAGAAAATTTATTTATGCTATTCAGTGCCGTGTTTCTACAGTTAAAATAGTGCTTTGCTATTAGGAGTTTTCCACTACAATTAAAAAGAAAACCTAGAACTATGTTTTAGCACAATTATCTACCCAACTGCCAAACCTAATATGTCACATATGTAAGTCTTTATAAAGATGTAATGAAAAATGAATGAAGTGGCGAAGAGGTATTGCTTGAAGATCCCTGCTACTAAGTGCGTTTTGGGTCTGACTACCCAAAGTAGCTATTATGTACGTTATTTGATGTTGACACTTGGAAAGAAAATGGAATTCAGACAGAGAGGAAATTCAACGAAGAAAAACCCTTTGGACTCTCTCCCATTTCAATCTGTTTGAATTACACCTCAAACACGCAGTACCAACATACATCAGCAGTGTGAGTTTTTCATCTCAGGTAATGTCATTGTTTAGTAACATTAGACGTGAAATGATTCACAGAAATCCACAGGGTGACGTCCTTATCCCACACCTCGTCCTCCACTTTTAAGTCCAGTCAGTACAGAATCATTTCTCACGTCAGGGCACAAGAAATGTATGTTTGCCTTTACATGACTAAACTTAAAGTGTGTTTATTTTTAGCTTGGCGTGCACAATAGAAAAGTTCCTAAAATTGCAAAAGTAACCATCAACCGTGACGGAGCATCCTTGCTTTTGCCCATCCTCGGCTTGTCGCTCTCTCGCTCACTCCTTTCCATTCATGCTTCCGTCCCCTCATCCCGTGCCTTTCCTTTGGCTCTCTCTTTACTTCCTTTCACCCCTGCCACGCCTTCCTCTCTGTCTTTCTCACTTATCCTCCAGTCAAACTGTGGACAGGCGTGTGTGTGGATGGCAGCAGGCAGTAGCAGCTCCGCGTTACACACAGGGTCCCGAGCACAGCACGTTTTTGGCCCAGGCAGGTGGAGCGCTGAGAGAAGCAGGCTCACCATCTGGAGACAAGCATATGGGTGGTGTGGCGCACATTCACACAATTGGCGGCTGGGAAGTTCAGAAATCAGAAATAGAAAGGGGAGGGTGGACTGCTCCTAATTTGAAAAAAAAAGGAAAGAAAGGAAGGAAAGAAAACAGCAAATTTGAGGGAGGTGCTCAAGTGGAACAATTCTTTAAAGTATTAAAGTATAAATACAAATACAAGGTTTTTCCCTAAATGTTCATACTAAGCTATAATTTTGAAGTTCTTTAAAATTTGGGAGTATTTTAAGGTAGTCATCAAATAACATTCATCTTATGCATTGTATATTTTCATCACTACTATTTTCATACCTTAATAAGACATCACTTGTTTACTACAGTAGTTATATACATTGTCAGACTAAAAGAGTTGTTTGTAGAATGTTTTTTCTTTCTACTTAGTGTCAAGTTCTAATTCAAATAAACCTGAACCAATGTTTTGATACCATGAATGAAGCAGAAAAAAGCTATTATGAAAATTGACTAGGTATGCTATATTATTTTTAAATGGCATCTCATAGGTCCCTTTTAATGATCAGAAATCTTTGATATAATTTTAAAATTTCTATCTATGGAACAAGGAACTCTGTCTTTATATTCAAATCTTGATCTTTCCAATAGCTTCAGGCAATTAATTTTAGGTCCTTGAGACTCCTTTCCCAAACCATCTAACAAACAAAATCAAAATAAAAGGTCTCTATGTTCAATAATTTGGTGGCAGGTTTTTAATTTTAGTGATCCAAGTGCACAAAGGAGGATTACTGTATTAATACACTAGGACAACCGTGAATGATGTTAGGAAAATTGAATAAATCATATGAAAAAATATTAATGGTGGCTAGCCTTATAATTAATGGAGATGCTTCATGATGACTGTATTATGAGTCAATCATCTATTCTCTCCATTACTGAATAAACATGGACATTGAGGGACATGTACAGATAAGAGGTTAAAAAAAGAACTTATTATTGAGAATATTTGTTTCATTTTAGAGTATATCACTTTATATTCAGTAAGAAGCAAAACCAGGAGCTAAGGGGGTGATTTAAATATTTATCATGAATAATGATTGAATAAAGGAGGTAAAAAGATCCCATCCAAAGTAGGAGACAGGACACTAGAGATGTCTGAAGAAATATTAAACAAAAATGAAGAATATTTCCGTTGTGTTAACTAAATGAAGTTCATAGACTTCGTTTACGGATATTTCTTCAGTGTGCATTTAGTATTCCATACCACTCTACATGCTGTGCATAAGGTACCAAAAGAATGACAGCACGTGCCCACATGAAAACTCCAACCCAGAGTCTAACGAAGTTTAGAAATGAATGTAAAATTCCAAATTTGATATGCACTTTGTAAAAGAGAAATCAGCCTAGTTAATAAAACTAGGTCTTCTAGACAAGAAACTACTGAACTGAAATCCACATTATATTAACAAATAAGAAGTTTCTAAAAAAAAACTTGGACCTTGAGGGTGTGAATAAATGGAAGAATGTTCCAGGTAAAAGAAACAGCATTGGAAGATGTTCTGCGAAACGTAATCTAACCAAGAAACCAGATAGCTGAGGCACACATGCAAGGATAGTGTAGCAAACTGAGAGAAGAAATTTTGATCATCGTAGATCATACTGATTATACTGAGAATCTATTAAATATTTCACGTAAGAGATGGATCATGCAATATCATTGCATATTAATTTAAATAAGTGCAATGTGAGACTATTGAAACTGACATAAACTTCATCGTAAATTGGCCAGATAATCAGCTGACCTCTTCGTATGAGCCATAGGACACACTCAGCTCTAAGAAATGGCGATGGCCACAGAGATAGGGTGAGGAGGGTCACTATGCGGAATACACAGGAAAAGTGTCAGCAGAGCCGTTAGTTGACCTTCACCATGAGCGACAGAAGTGTAAACAATGACCTCTGTGCTTCTGTCTTTCCCAAGAGGCAGCTGGAGGCTGTTATGGTCTGGATCTGGAATGTCTTTTAAATGCTTCATGTATTTAGATATTGTGGAATATCTATGGATTCCATGTGTTATTAAAAGTTGGGGCCTGGCCGGAAGGGGCAGATGCTTGGGGTTTAATCCGGAAGGATGCATACTAGCTCTGTTCTTGGTCACGAACTGCACTTCCAGCTGCCACGTTATGAGCAGCCTCTCTATCTGGGTTTCTACTGTGTGCTCCTATCATTGCCAGCTACCCATGAATGGACAGAAGCCTTTTAAGACTGTCAGTAAAAAAAAAAAGTAAACGTTTCCTCCCTTAAATTGAGGATGTTGAGAGTTATGTCCCAGCGATGAGAAAGTAACTAAGACAACAGTGGCTTTGCTTTCATTGATAAGATTATACTAGAAGTCACCGGGTCTGAAGACTTGAATGAGCTGGAAAAGGGTCAGGCAGTGTGTATGTGTCATGTTATTTCTTTTTTAAGATATCGAGTCATTACACACATAGAGTTTAGAAAGTCAGTCACAGATCAGTATTCATAAGAGGGAGGGTTGCCAGAAAACCCAAGGGAGAAAGGGTAAATGAAACAAGACCTTTGCAAAAGTAGCCTGGCTCCTGTTGGTCCTGATCTCATTTTAAATCAATGCCGAAGACAGCATAAAAGGAATCCTCAGCAAATATTCAGCAGGAATGTGGTGTGACATTACCCAGAGGTCTGTACTCAAGGTTGAATGTAGTAAGTACTGGAGAGAAAAAAAATAAGCTTGTGGAAATCTTCCTTGCTGGGCGCTAAGCCTCACTGCCTGCTGCTAATTCAAGCTGTTAACAGAAAGAGGGCAACCTCTTCCCATCCATCCACAATGAAATAAATACATAAGACACCATATGAATGAATGAATAAAGTAAAACAAAAAAGGAAATGGCTGAGAAAGGAGAAAACAAAGTCAATAAAAGCTATCGATCAGGGGTGCTTTAAGAATGTAAACATTCAATACTGAAAAGAAAACAGACACATAATTGTAGCGGCTCTTTCATATTTGCAGAGCCTTCATTAGAATGCTCACTACAGTTAAAACCTCTGCAAAAACTTGCTGCATAAACATAGCTCTTCTCTCACTTCTACAGGGCTTTCTCCCATTGCCTGATCCGCTGAATACTATAGCTTTGAATTCCCATTGACCTCAAAGACCTTTGAATGTTATTGCACTTGAAGTAGACATTGTAGGACATTGCTAAAGTTGTCCTGTTAATATGCAACTCGACTCTTAATAGTGTCAAGCTTTTAAAAAAGTGGGTATCTGGCAGCAGCACGCTATGCTGTGAAAGAATTATAGAACGTCTTTCTCAAATATCCTGGGTTTATGACAGAAAGATACCACTAAGAAATCAATCATCTTCCAGGTTGAATCTTTTCCAGTTTTGCCTCCGAACCAGTCAGCAACTTCAAGCTTTTAAAATGATCACTTCTTTGGTTGCCTACGGGCTGTTAAACCATGCAAATTAGTAATTGATGTAATTAAACATATAAGGCAACACTTGCAAAAATGTGTACTCTGGAAATGAGCTAGAGAGTTTTTACAGTAAATAGGATATTAATGCAAAGGAAAAAGGAATAAAATATGTTGTGAGATTTTTCTAATATTATCACAACCAAGGGAAACATTAAATTATCCTCCTTGGTGGTTGGAAAAGTAGGTAATGTGTGCACTCACAGACCTAAGTGATGAACCTGGTGTACTTAATAGTTGCATTATGAAGTCCAGCTTTATGACATCATTTCAACAGAGAAAATTTAGAAAGAAATGCAGAAGTTTTTTCTAAGCTAAGAAACAAGTCATAACATTAAAGAGGCAGTCCCTATTTACGTTGCTTAGTTTCTATGAGTTCTGCCTTTTTTTCAACTCTCTGAGATCTACGATATTATTGCCCGCTCTCAGGTCTACCCTGATGAATCCATGAAAAGCACCTCAGGCTCTGCACCTGTGCTAAGCTGTTCTGGTTCCTGTTCAATTCCGTATTTTTTACTTAGTCAGCACTTATTTCATTCTTTCAAATGGTAGCTTCGCATAGTCCTGTTATGCTGTATTTTCTATAAATGTAAAAAATAGCTACGTGCCCAAATGCACTGTTTACTGCTATACCCAATCAAATATATGATTAGCCACTGAATAAATAAGGACCTATGTTTTATTTGTATATGGATTCTTGATTTCTAAAATTCAGTAAGAACATAATAAATATTTTCTGCAAGAGTAAATAACTGGTTTACATTTGCACAGACAGTTTTATACTTAGCTTATTAAGATGAAATCACAAAAACTGCACTTGTGCCTCCTAATTATGTCTGAGTTCAGAATTCTACATAGAGACTTCTTTATGGACACAAACAATGAGTCAACTTGTGAAAGAGAATAAATGAAACACATAGAAAATGAAGGATAAACCAGTAAATTATATTTGTGACATTTTCAAATAGGTGCTAGTATGGATTCTATTACCGTATGAAAACACTGAGAACCAAAGAAGTGAGCTGCCTTTGCTGAGGATGTAGACTGAAGAAAGGTAAAGCCAAAATGTGGAATTAGGACGGTATAATTCTAGGGTACAACCCACTGACAAATACTCTACAGTGCTTCCAGGAATTGACCTGGCGAAGGTGTGGAGATGCAGAAAGAACATTCCACAAAGGGAACATCTGAAAGAATGACAATGGGGCTGGAGGAATGGCTCAGCAGTTAAAGTGCTTGCCTTGCAAGCACTAAGTCAAGCACTAAGTACCCGAGTTCGATTCTCCAGCACCACATTAAATGAGAGTGGTGGAACATGCCTCTAATCCTAGCATTTGGGAGGCTGAAGCAGGAGAAATGCTGTTAATCCAAGGCCAGCCTGGGCTCCACAGTGAGTTTAGAACCAGTCTGGGCTACAGAGTGAGATCATGTTTTTTTTTTTTTTTTTTTTTTAAAGACTGATGAGCATTATTAGGAAGACTGTTAATGGTCAACCCAGGCAGAACTTTGACTTTGAATACTGCCGTATTTCTGCAAGAGCAGAAGAAAGCATTAAAGTGGATTAAGCAAAGGAAAGACTGGGGGGAGTGTTGGTGACATTACGAAATAAGCATTGAAAAGGTTTATCTACAGAATGTGGGCTGAAAATACTGGAGTACTTCAGACCAACAAGAAAATAAGAAATAATTTCCTGACACTGCCTTAAAGCATTTGTGTTAGTCATGAATGAGATCACTGTTTGGACACACTGCCAAGTCGGCATGCTGTGTTAATGATGCAAAAAAAAAAAAAAAGGGTTAGAGGAACAAAATCGGCCTGCTTACATCTATCTGTTTGGCCATATTTGCTGTATTACTTTCCCTATGCTGTGGCAACAAAGTACCGCAAAATGAGCAGCTAAAAATAACACAGATTTAATGTCACACTGTGCAAATCCATGTACATTGTAGCTTGACTGGGTCCAATTGGGCCACACAGGCAGACAACAAAGGTTCCTGTTTCCTTTCATGATCTTGGAGATCGTATTTCCAGGTTAATGTCCAAAGCCAGCCATGCTGGTGTCAGCCTCCAGGGGCTGCAGAGAAATCCTCTCATGTCGGTGGAGCTTCTCAAACTGAAACTTTATTGATACAGCCGTTTAATAGTCGGGGCTTGTTGAGCATGGGCAGAAAACGGACACGCGCTAAACCTCACGTGCTACTGATCTCACCACCATGGACTTCCAGAGCTCGTTATCCTGTGCCAAGAATGACGCTGGTCTTGCTGTCAACGATATTGAGCTTATTGTTCTGCATATTAAGTTTACTGGTCCACACTGGATACTGAAAATAGACGGTGTAGGCACTGTCCCTACAATACTCCACCTTGGACTTCAGATCTACATGGATAACGCCAAATAATCTCCCGACTAAGGTCAGTCGGGATGAGTAATATCAGTTGAGATGAGTAATCTCAAGTCCATCTGCAATGTTCTTTCAAAGTGTTAGTGGGTTTAGTGTTTAGTCTTTATTTGAATACTCAGAAGACAGGAGTCTTTGGGGGACATCTTTAGAGTTCTGCCTACCATACGTGCTTTCCAGTTTTGTCTACACATCATTTAAAATTAATTACGAAGCAAGTAGAATGTTCTTGAACCCATATTTTGGTTAATTTTAATCACTATATACATAATTCTATCCTTTCTTTACTCACTAAACAAAGATCATATAAAAGCAGATTCTTTCAATAGAAATCACAATTTCTAATGCTAGGGATACATATGTCTTCACATTTGAAGCCTGTGTATATGAGTAGAGGATGGAAGCCCAGAAATAAATTTCTTAATATGATAAATTAAGATATTCTCCTCATTTCAATTATCTTTCCAGCAACTCATCATTCCTCTGGGATCTCATACTGCTTTTTGAGATACAAATGACATATTTTATTCAGTCACACCAACATTAATAATTTCCAAGCTAAATATGACAAAAAACAAGTGCACTTTAGATGATAGACGATGGAATGTGGAAGTAGAAATGAATTCTGATTTTGCTTATTTTGCTCTCTAAGGCAATATTTCCAGCAATAGAGGGATCAGGGGTAAAGCACCGCAAATGTGTGAGTCTAAATCAAGGAAGGACTAGTCAATATTAGTATTTTATAGGAGTATTCACATTTCATGTAAATCAGTCTTTACCAACACATCAGAATAGATGGTTAAGGCATGGCCTTAAGGCAACTACAAGATGATGTCCCTGGTTTGAAGAAATTAATGTGCATTCTTTAAAAAGCATCTTATTCAAAGGCACACAAAGAGCTTGAGAAAGTAGAGCTCTAAAATATGATACATATGGATAATGACTAATGGTGACATTTAATTCTAACATAAAATAAAAGAATAAATTATCATGTAATAAACTCCAAAATCACACTACTTTCTCTCTAGGAAAAAAAAAGTCAGGTAAGATTCAGCGATGGTTAGCATTCTCATTTCAAAGAGTTTTGAAAAGTAATTGAATATCTAAACAACTAATAAGGAAGTGAGTTTCACCTTTCTGTAACAGAAAAACACAAAGCTAAGAGCCAGAAAAAAATGGTCATTTTTCAATTTGCCCTAGCATAATTTCAAAGTTGTATGTCTCATGGTCAAAGTGAACAATCTATCTGTAGGCTCTGTAGGGGATCAAAAATAATGCAAAGGAGATGCTAATTACATGGTCATTACAGAATATACAACAAGTTGATTGATTACCTCAGACTAAACATCTATGCAAATAAGGAACTGAAGGCCAGAAGGTATGAAGCACAGGAATTTAAATGAGGTCAAGAATACCAGGCTGAGGGCATAGCCCAGTGGTTAGAGTGTTGGCATTGCAAACACAAGGCCCTGGGTTAAAATGTCCAGCCTCATATTAGCTGAGTATGGTCATACATGCCTGTAATTTCAGCACTTGGGAATCTGGGGCAGGAGTACTGCCATATGTTTCAGGCCAGCATGACCTATATAGAGAATTCAAGACCAGCAGAGACTACCGAGCAAGACTGTGTCAAAACAAACTACCAAACAAGAATACCAGATACGTCTCCTTGGCTATAACTCTTAAGCTTAGAAAAGTTGTATAAAGTGCCTATGATACATATACAGTGTAATTAAAATGGCATTACACAGTTTGCCAAATAGTATATGAACATTGCATATAAGTATGAGAAGCATTTGGGAAGCAACTGCTGCTGGTACAGAGGATGCCCTTACCTTACCTTCAGCCAAAACCACGTTACTTCCATGTTTTTATAAAAGAAACCTGCAACACCTACAATCAAATGCACTTTGTATTTTATTTACAGATTAGCAGAGGATTTCCAACAATATATTTATGTGATCTTTTAGAAGCCCAAACTCCATCACCATTATCGATTTTTTAATCCTTAACTTTATATTTATTATTTTTTACATAATCACTCAAATATCACATCACAACTAATTTTTTTGAAAAAAAAATGTTTAGACACCTGATATGGTCTTAGGGCACAGAATGAAGCTAACTTTGGGATTATAAAACACAGGATGCTCATCAATGTTTGAATGAACAGAGGTGAACCAATTCCTCTCACCGAGCAGGACGAAGAATGAAAGGTCCTTGTTCAATGTCTTACCCATGAAGTTGAAATAGTACTTAATATATAACTTCCCACCATTTGAATCAAATGCAAACCTAAGGGTATCGGATGATCAATGCTTGCAGCCTACCAAGAATTTAATAACACCACTGGAACCAACCACATGATAATTTATTTGAAACTCAGCTGTGTGATTGCCCAGTATAAATCAGGGCAGTAGATTGCTATTTATGCCTTCACCAATCTTCCGCCAAGCCTGAGAACAATCATTTATTCTCACACCATTTTGTGAGCTGTTAATGACCTTACAAAGTGGGACTCTGAAAAATGGGACAGAACTCTGAGGAGCACTGATTCAAAACAGTATTTCTAGAACAGGATCACGTTTAAGGGAAACAGATATATGGTTTGCAATGCATAGACTGAAGGATAGCCAGGTTTGTCATCATTGTGGAGTCATATTTTGACAAAATAAATTCATGACCATGTTAATAACATGAGAGAATGGTGGGAAAACACAAAGGCAAGCAGGCACCTTTGCTCAAGGAAGTGCTGATCACTGGGCTCCGCTAGTTTCCGGCAGAGGGGAGCAGCTCACGGATTTTGAACATTCCTCTGGCAAAGGTCTGGAATATTTTTAGCACATAAGCTAAGCGTTTACAGACAATTTGATGAAGTAATTGAGCATACCCTCTCAGGAGGAAGTCACTTTGGATCTGAGATGACTTACTACATTAAACTGTAAATACAGATGATAAGCGCATTTCTTAAAGGAAATGTTGGGGGATGAAATGACTTAATGTACATGAGGCATTTAACAGATTGATTGGCATGTAGTCAGTGCTCAAATATTTAGCTAATAATATTGATGGAAGTAGAAACAGGCCACGCTGAAGATAGTCACTACTGAGGTTCCAGTGCCCTGGGAGGCTGAGGCAGATGGACGTCAATATGAGTCCAGTCTGGGCAATTTAGCAACTGAGAAAAAAATCTGCTCTTGAAATAATAAAATAATAAATTAAATAAAATATAAAAGGACTAGATATAAAACTTGTTGATAAGGCCCTGGATGCAACTCCCACACCAGAATAGTAATCATTAATATTAATAATAGAAATAGCCAGATGTTGCAGCAAGTAGCAAACCATAACATTAATTAATGCCATAAGATATTGTTAGTGTTTTGAATCTATTTCATTCACAAATTACAACAAGTCTATCTTGGAAGGGACTTCACGACAACTGGAAAATCAAACAAAACAAAGGACAGAGTCAATGTAAGTGAAATCATGTTTCCATATTCCTTACCCCCCGTTGTCTAGTACAACATCCTATATTAAAGAGAATATTAATAATGCTTGGCAAATAAATACATAAAGGGAATAAAGGGTGAGTTAATGTAAAAATGCAGAGGAAATAAAACAATCTGGATCACCGAATAATGCAGGAAGGATTGTTCAACTTCCTCATTTTATCTATTCAACCAGTACTTTAAAAAAATAATCTTAGAAATGGAGCCTCCAGAACTGACAGAAATGTATTTCTATTCGTGCACATGCACAGTAATCAGTTCATGTTTATTTATTCATTTTATTGAGACAGGATCTTGCTTTATAGCCCCATAAGGTGAACTCATGGCAATCCTCCTGCCTCAGCCTCCTGAGTGCTGGGATTACAGGTGTGGGCCACCATGTCCGGCTTATGTGGTGCTGCGGAATACCAAAAAGGTACCCAGTACCTGAGAAACTGCTTGCTAGGCAAGTGCTTTAATGGCTGAGCCATTCCTCCTGCCCCTCATGTTTATTGTGATGGATTTATTTTTCATTCCTATTGGTGTCTGCATGTGATACACAATGGTTCCATTACACTTCAGAATTTTAGGCTCGTAAGTATCACATTATAATAATATTTTTTTTTATTTCCCTTGTTGACCTTTCTGTTCCCTCTCCTAAATCCCAATGTCTTACCAATTTCATTCTATAAATTCTCTGTATTCTGGTTTTCTCATAATAGAGAAACTATGTGAGATTTAGCCTTCTGGCTCATTTCACTAAGCATGATAAATTATTTGTGTATATTGGAACACCATTCTTCCATAATCACAGATACATCTGAACATTGTTTTAAATCTCTGGAATGAACTAAACAGAAAAGATCATCCCGAATCCTGGTAAATTTATACTCTGTTTTTGGAGAGACCAACAGTCAAATAAATGAATGTATAAGTAAATAAATAGAACTCTTTTCTGGTGAAAAGTGCTCTGCAGAAGGCTAAGAACTAGGTGAATGATAATATGACGCCCTGTGTCTGGAGGATTGTGTTACAACAAGGGATGAAGAAAGCGAGTCCTGACAGAAGGAGCACTGAACTGACAAATGACAGATGTGAGGGGTGACATTCATGGGAAAAATTCGGATAGAGAAATCAGGCAGTACAGAATCCCAGAGCTAGAAATGAAGCAATTGGAGCAATAGAAACCTTCTTGAGTCTGGGAGGCAGTGGTCAAGGAGGCATAAAAGAATTAGTGTGAGAAGGAAAAAAAAAAAACACACACACACACACATTATACAGGACCCTGAGGGAGGAGGAGGAGGAACTGAGATGTGTCACTATTAATTCCATAGCTGTTGAAAAGGTTTTAAGCAGGAGAGATGAAGTTATGAGACTTAGAAAGCCATGTTCTGTGATTAAGAAGAATATAAAGATGATAAGGCGTGAATAAAGACAGGAAAGAAAGAAAAAGAAAAAAAATCATTAGGAAGTAAGTTTCAATTTTCAGAAAAAAAACACTAATTGTTTTGGAGATTTTTAAAAATAGGAAATTTAGAGTTCATTATTTTAAAAGTAAAGTCAGTAGAAACTACTGACGCACTGGGCACAGTAAACAACAGGGAGACACCAAGGGTCTTTAAGGGAATTGGAGCTTGGAAGACGAGACAGAGGTGGTAGTTTGGATTCAGATAAGGACTTTGAGGACAGCAATATATTGACTGTGTAAAACAGCTCGAAACAACCAGTAAAAGGCCAGATACTAAATATAACATTACTTTCAGATTGTGTAAGTCTCTTCTGCAATGTTAAATAAACTATAAACAAATGTAATCAAATAATGTGGTACGATTCCAATAAACATGTGCTAAGGATTAAATGTGACTCTTCATTATCACCTACTAGCACATAAATCTTTTTTTTTTCCCCGGGTCATATCAAGTTTGAAGTTTCTATCATAAAAGGTCCAAATGGAAAAACATGGGTAGATCCTTGGGCAGAAAATTCTGGAGATCTGAGGAGCAAGGGAGACTTGAAATTGTGAGATTTCAGATTGACCAGAACTTCAGGTTGCATAAAATTGTCATTCTAAGTTGACAGACGATGCGTCAGAAAGGAAACCTACATGGTACAGTATCAAGGACACCCAGCGGAGAGACAATTTTCAAAAGTGTAGAGTAGCAAATTACGTTGAAAATGTCCTCAAATTTTTAAATAAGATAAAACTAAGAGGGAGAATAATATATTATTTGGCAATGCAAAGATCACCAGTGGCTGAGTTAAATTTTTAGAACAAGAGACAGGGAGCCCACCATAAAGATTATTCTTTAAATAAAATTTCACTGGGGAGATGAGTGCTAAATTGATATTGCAATGAAATACTGGATATAGCTTTTTATTCAAGAATATGTGATAAACAAATGTGTGTGTTGGGTGTTGAAAATGAGGCAACCCAAAACAATGAACAGAAGCAGCAGAAGTGAAGAAAGTCATGTGTGCATGCTAATTCTTCAAAAAGTAAAGACGGGCTCAAATCCAGTGAACAAGTATGGGGACAGAAATCATCAAGAAATCTGCATCTGTTCTTTCTAGAAGCTTCGACGTGCTTCACTTTTTCAAATCAGCTTGAGATAGTCAACCTCAAAGATATTTATTTTTTGGTAACTTGAAAATGGCCATGCTGTATTTTTGACAGAGAAATCGACAAAGTCCATAAATCAAGATTTTGAAAAATTAAATGAACTTGAGAGCTACTGTAGAGATGTTAGGGACTTAACTGTTATAGTACCAAGAGACCATCAGAATTTCTTCAAGGTGTCTTTACTAATTAAGATTGCATGTCAAAATCTTGCAGAATCCCATAGGCCTTTGCTCGCAACTCGAACAGAAGGAAACTGCGAACAGCGTTTGAAATTTCTACGCACAGAACTCTTCATAGTTAATTAGTGTATATGAATAGAAAGGAGACCCCAAGGCTTAAAAAATGGTGAAAATCTGCCATAATGAAGATTAAGCAGACACCTACTCTAACCGTAAAATCTTTGCTGTCACCCAGTATCTTCTCTTTTGAATCATAATTGGCCAAAAGATTCTGAGGTCCAGACTTATGTTTTTCAAGCACTGCCGTTTGCCATTGTTTCCTGAGGCACACCACTTGCCCATTTCCGGTTCAGCTAAGTTTGAAAACCCTGGTCTCATCTGGCCTGCAGGCATTCCTCCTCTAATCTCTCAATGGCATTTACAGCTCCCTTCTGTTATGATTTGGACAACTGATACCAATGGGTTCGAGACACAACCCACAGAGAGCTAGAAGAATATCAAAACTATTAACAATAGCAAAATATGGAAGGCACCAAAATACCCATCAAAGACCAGTGGATACACAAAATGGGGCATTTATACACAATGGAATACTATGCATCAATAAAGTCCAACAACGTGGAGGTTTTTGCAGGCAAATGGAAGAAACTTGAGAACATCATGCTTAGTGAAGTGAGTCAGAAGCAGAAGGTGAAACAACGAATGGTCTCTCTGATATGAGAGACCCAGATCACAACTCCTATGGAACTTAAGAGGAAAGACAAAGTGAAAGAGGGGAGTAGGGCGGGGCAGGAGGGAGGGTGAGGTGGGTAGAGGGAGGGACAAAAGGAGAGCGGGAAAGTCCTTGTCACCTTGACAAGATACTTATGTGCACAAAATGCTCAACTCCATTGTGAACCTTGAATTTTGCATGTATACATATCAATAAAATGCGGGGGAAAAAAACTACTGGGCTCAAATGAGTCCATACCTTCTATTTCCTAATGTAGATGATGGTTATGCATTTAGACAACTTGGAAATCAAGCCCATTTTAATTTTTAAATTAATGATGAGAAGCGCTGCTACCGAACAAGCTTCCTAAGTGAATTTTATTTGCCAGAACAAACAGATGGCCTCCAAGCCTCTTTCAAGAAGCACATTCCACCATGGGCAGGATTCTGTGCCATCCAAATGTGTAACATAAGGAAGTCTAAAAGAAGCCATTTAGGTCTGTGACCCTGCACATGATGGACTCTTAGTTTCTGCGACGCTGGCATTTCTGGTGTGCCCAAGTCAATGATGCTTCAACAGAGTAGTGTGGAGAAAAAGGAAAAGATACTTCAATTTTCTAAAAGCTTCTTTTTTTCTAATTACTAATAGAGTTCCTTATAATTTCTTGAGAACAAATATTTGAAGAAGAGAGAGAGAGCAGTGCAATTTTGGAACGCTCTCTCTCTCTTTCTCTCTCTCTCTCTCTCTCTCTCTCTCTCTCTCACTCTCGCTCTTTCTCTATTTTGCAAGACTAGCCATTGATTCCAGGGCCTCCTGCATGCTAAGAAAATGCTTTATCACTAAGCTACATATATCCCCAGTCCTTTATGTTTTATTTTTAGACACAGCCTCCCTAAATTTCCTGGAATCTATCAGAGTAGAACTTATTACCTCCCGCTTCAGCCTCTCAAGTAGCTGGCATTATAGGTTTAAGCTATCTCAATTGGAAATTTTTTCTCCCAAAGATCTGTACATTTCTGATTCAAAAAAAAACACTGCTGCAGAATTAAAAATAAACAGTATCATATAATAATGAACCTATAAGTCAGATACTATGACCAAACTAAAATTTAATTTTGCTGTCCAACATCAACTAGGCTATGTTGTCCAATACAATTCTTCTGATATGGTAAAGAAAAATAGAAAAAAATGAAACTGTCTTTAATGTTTGTGATTTTTATCCTTTCCATAAATTCTCTCATTAACCACATTGTCAAGTTTGCTTTTGCGACTGTATATCATTCCAGCCGTTGGAGAATTTTCACGGATTTGAAAGAAAGGCATCACCACACCAGGGAGAAACAGGGGATTGGAACTAGGAAATCAAAAGAGGTCACAGAGGTTTTTTGTTGTCTTTGTTGGTTTTTGCTATTTTCATCTGCTTTCTTGTAAGAGAAAAAACATCCATAAAAAAAACAATGTGAAACCCATAGACTCCCTTGCTTTTAAAAACTGTTATTAATCTTTACAGCTTCAGAACCTTATATAATAGTTTTTTTTTTTTGCATAAGGCACCATAGTAATGTATTCACATGCATGATTCCTCTGTAATTTATGTTTTCCAGATGAAGGACAGGACCCAGAAATGAGTGATGTCTTAGGTAACATGAAACAGACCCATACGAAAAAATCAAGAACGAAGCACTGCCCTCCTAATCCACTCATTACTCTTTATTGAAGCAAGTGAGGAACCTGAGCACTACTCTTACTGATTCATTCATTAGTTAACTAATGACTGAGGTCGGTCTTTCGCCCTTCGTCTCCTATCAGTGATCAAAAAGCAGTAGCCAAATATACATATATATATAGCAGTGGCCATCACACAGATGCTTTAACATTTACAGCAAAAACAACATGTACATACAGGTGTAAAAGATGAGAAAACTGAACAAATAGCACAAAAATGAGCTGCAAGCAATGAAAGGCATAGCTTTCCGAGGTGTTAAATCCTCCAGGTATGGCTTCTTGATTATATAAACTGTAACAAAAAACAACCAAGCACCTGAGAAGTTGGGGGGTATCCCGAAGGACCCATAACTTGTGGGCAGAAGCACTTGGAGTAAGGGAGAAGTTTAATGTTGCCTACAGAGATAAGGAAAGAGTGAACGCACTGATATCCCGAAAACTTGGAAGGCTGATAGGGCTAAAAGAAGATAAAGTATTGTAGAACTTGTAGGGCGTGGTCACAAATTTGATGTTTTGTTTTGTTTTGTTTTGTCCTGGGAATTTTGCCCAAGGACTTCACACTGAGCTATATCCCCAGCTCTGACTTTGCGAAAGGGTCTCATTCATTAAGTTTTTGAGTTTTCCAGGTTGGGATCAAACTTGAAGTGTCCTGCCTCAAGATTCCAAAATCCTGGTACTACAGGCCTGTACCACGTAGCCTGACACATTTGAATTTCATTTTTGGTACAAGGAGGAATTATGGCTGTTTGCAACCAAGGATGATATAATTATTTTCTTTGTAAAAATTTTGAGGTTACGTACAAGAGATGCCTGATAGACTGAAGCATCAATAGATGCCACTTCAGGGCTGGAAGAACGGCTCAGAGGTTGAAGCGCTTGCCTAGCAAGCGCTAAGTACCCGAGTTCGATTCCCCAGCACTACACAAGCTGGGCGTGATGGTGCACACCTGTAATCCCAGCACTCAGGAGGCTGAGACAGGAGGATTTCCGTGAGTCCAAGGCCAGCCTGGGCTCTATAGTGAGTTCAGGATCAGCCTGGACCACAGAGTGAGACCCTGTCTCAAATAAATAAATAAATAAATAAAGTGTAGTATTAGCGATTTATTCACAAAATTCTCACCTAGGTTTCCCTGCCTAGTGTGGTAGGAAGTTAAATGTTGGGATGAAAATCACACCTTGCAGTTTAAAAATAGTTAAACAATTTCTGAAAATCTGCTGTCAAAAGGCATACATCCCAAACAACAGAGAAAAAAGCAACTTTCAGCACCAGACTGCAGGGTTCGGAGCCTCAGGGAGTTTAAAAACTAAAATGCTTGTGTAGCTTTTTGGCAATGAACGTGCCGCTTCCAAGGACTGTCATTTCTTTAAAAAGAACATGCACTGTTTAATACATCAGCTTTACTTGAGGCTTAGTGTCAGGAGGATTAATTAGTCAAAGCTACACAGATACACTGAGGATACCGACAGCTGACGCACTCATACACTGCGTTTTCTCCATGCGAAGTCCTGTGTCCTAATATTGGAAATGGATAAGAACATTTTCCTCCTCCGAAGAAAACTTTTAGATTTTCAACCTTGGTTTGTTGTCATACCCTCAATGTGTAGAATTCTTGTTGATGTGGAATAAATGTTTGGTTAATTAATGTTTCGCAAAATACTGTAAAATCGGGTTACACATTGCTCTAAAAATTTCTGTAAAGATGTCTATCTTTTTTTGCTTACTTCCTTCTTACGTCTCTGATTAGCTCTTCTTGTATTTTTTTTTTCCCTTTACTTCCAGATTTTTGTCCAGGGTCTAGGACCCTGGTACTCCTTGAAAACTTACAGAGTGAGTTCATAAATGCGTTGATGAGTACATTAGGTTGAGAAATGTAACTAAGAATTCTTTTTGTCCATAAATCCTAATCATCTTTTCTTGTATTCCTTACAAGGCTTTCATCACAAAATAGAATAATTGGTATTTTATATCATTATTACGATATTTGAGAGAAATTGTTTTCACAATAAGTGATGTTCCCATTAAGTTGCTTTAAATGGCTCATATGATATCCTCTGAGCATCAGCGTAGCTTTTACAAACATGTGAAGTCATTTTAAAGTGATTTGGTTACTCCCTCAGGCTTAGTGCTCGAGGCACTTAATTGTCAAATGTCGAAAGATTTCTCAGTATTCCGCCGGCACAAACACATAAACATTCAGATGTTCCTCTTCTTGGCCAGCACCAGTACCATACGGCAGCAAAGAAGCCCGCTGTGACAGCCAAATCTTGTAGCCTTTGATTTAACACTAGTGGTTGAAACATAAGATCAAATACTTTTTCTTGGTCCAGAGTCATCTGCTAGGAAATAACACTCAGCAGGTCAAGTTGGAGAAGTGTTGACTCACAAAATGTTAAAAACAGGCGTACTTTAATCTGTGATATGAGTCTTGTGCTGAGTTTACACTATATCAGTAATAAATACTAGTAGCCTGAATGCTGCATAGACCTTCCCAGTTCTGGTAGGCAAATTTGAAGAGTTCAAGGACTGTTAAGAAAAAAAAAACACACACAAAAAAAACACAAAACAAAACAAACAAACAAACAAAAAAAAACAAGAAGCCAGTACACAAAAGAGAATGTAATGAAGCAGATTATAAAGCTTTGAGAATAGTAGAATAGCTTTATATAATAAGGATTTGTTTTATAGAACTAATGTAGTTATTACACACACACACACACACACACACAACCACCCTTAAATATTCTGCATGTTCTCAATGGGCAGTTTTATAAATGCAGTTTTGAGGCATTAAATGAGAAGAGAGAGAGTATAAAACGGTAAATACAAAGAATACAGTGATAAAAAAAATGTGTTCATTATGTCTTCAAACTTTTCCAAATAAACTACCTGGCTCTGATAATACAGACTGTAATTTCAGCACTCTGGGAGGCTGAGACAGGAGAATTCCAAGTCCCTAGTCCCCTATACTGCCCTTAGATTACCTGCACTCTCTCCACACTGTGAATTGAAGTAATGCTCCATATGCAACATGCGAACGGCATTTTGTAAATTTCAAGAAAACAGTACTCATCTATGAAAAATCTGGAGTTAAAGATTCACTTAAGGCTCAAGAATTAGATGTGCTCTCCATTACGTAGGACAGGCCACTAACTCAGTCGTTGTAAGCCATGAATTTAAGATTGTATGGAGGGCAAATAAAGAAACACATCTGTAAATTTTCAACTCAAAGAACAGTAAGGTTTCACCACGCATCTATTAGAAATGCACGCAACCCAAACTCTGACACCACCACGTACTGAAGAGGTGAAAGGACAAGAGAAACAGCTGTTGCATTATCCCTGCTGGTATTGAAAATTGGTATAACCATTGTGGAAAATGTTTAGTCTTTTCTAAAAATCTAAAAATAATCTCTTGTACAAATCAATAATTATATTCTCAAGTATATATTCAAATGAGATGAAAATTAATAGCTGCGCAAATAACATTTTTTACCATTTTATTGACATGTATGTGACTCAGTATTTAATGCACATCTATATCTCATTAAAATTACAAATTCTTCTCCTCACCCTTTTGCCCCTTTCAAATCCCTCCCCACCTACTACTTCCCACTATCGCCCATTGAGTTCTATGAAATGACTGTCATTTTCTCATGTTGAGAAACCATTCGATATTTAACCTTCTTCTGTGGCTGACTCACTCACTGAGCAAGTTGGACTCAAGCTGCGTTCACTTACTTGCAAAAGACTCAAACCTATCAGTCTTTCTAGACAGATAGTATTCTATTACACATATATGCCATAATTTATGTATCCATTGATCTGTGGTGGGTATTTTGGCGTTTTACCACAATTTAGCTATTGTTCATTGGGTTGCTACAAACGTGAGTATAGGTGTATCTCTGTTATATGATAAAACGTTTACACAGTGAGTCTGTTCACAAATACTACATTATAGAAACAAGATGTGGTTGGATGAATTGTGGTCTACCAGTACAGTGGAATATCACTTAGCAAGGAAAGGTGGGTGGCCAGCCAGGAAGACACTCCGAGGAAACTTCAATACGTGTTGCTAATGAACCAGTGAGAATGCTACTATACATTATGTGATTTCAGCTATGTGGCATTTGTAGAGAAGTCAAAACTATGGAGACTAGAATGTCCAGAGCTATTAGGGCCTAGGCAGAGAGATTAAGACAGGAAGAGTTAAAGTACAAGGGAAAATATTATAAACTATAGATGTACACATTCACCTGCATGTGCCACTGTTCTTATCAATACATAATATGAAGTGTAGCCTAAATTAAACTCTATAATTAATAAAAATATACCTATATATTAGTTCTTTATAAAAAATTTAGTAATTCACTGAACATTTTATTTCTCATGTAGCTCTATTTAGCCATGTAAATCCATATCAGGTCTGTGTAGGACAGAGAGGCAACATGCCTCTCTGAGAGAAAGAAATAAAATGTATTAACAAGCATATTTCTTACAGATACAACAAACACATTTTTAAATAGATGTGTATTTACTAATGTGTTTTATATGTGGAACATGTATTTACATGTAAATCAGTAAGAAGTATTGAAGCTGAATTTTAAATTATTCACACCTCTTTCAAAGTATATGTTTCTAAGCTGCTATCTTCTCATAAAATGTAAGTTTTCTTTCACAGTTCTATTTTGTAACATAAATTTAAAATGCACAGAGATGCATGATGAATCTGGGTATTATAACATATTGTTACTAAATCTAATTCTTACTGACAATGACACAGAAAAAAAATTACCTTTCAGTAAATACATGGCTAGACCATAGGAGACATGAGTGTAAGTCCTGATTTTTGCCCTAATTCTAAAATCAATGACCTTGAAAAAGTAAATATTTCTGTGCTACTTTTTCCCACGTATGGTGCATAAAATTAGTTTATTGTAAATGATTATTAAACTTCATTTTTTTCATTTCATGTTAATTCTATTTTAAAATCAATAAAGAAATTTCAAACTTAGTAAAGAACTCTGCGTCAATTATTTTAAAGTACTAATGGGGACTCATTTTTTTTAACATTAGAAAATTTTTCATCTATATGATTACTGAGCATCTTTTTTCTTATTCAATAAACTAAATGCTGATTTTGTGTCATGTAACAGCTTTCATTCTATCAAAAGCAATTACTGTAAAAGACCATGTAAAGGTAATTTTAACATAATCATTATTAAATTTATGCCTCTTATGATTAAAACAGAACAAAGTACCCTACTAATTCATTCTGCTAGCAAATAAGAGAATTGCTTATTGTTAAGCATTGGTTTTAGGTAGATTAAAACAATCTTTTTTAAGTAATAGAATAACACATAAACCAATTAGTTTATTTGCATACGTAGTAATTATTATAGAGTACAATTTTAAAACCAGGTATCTGATATTTCTATAGTTTTATAGCTTTTTGATCCATTATATTTAAGTTCACTTACTAGCAAGATTTATAAAATGGTTTTTTGCTTTGCTATTAGGTAATATTAAATAGTGTTATATAAATTCTAAAAATGCACAAGGCCTTTGTGTGCAATATTCACCTTATGCTTTGTTTACATTCCTATTAGATTCTACCAACTCTGTGCTTAACAATGTCATAAGAACAGAGATCAAAATCTATGGAACAAGAATCTTAACCTTAGAATTATTAACATGTGGATCCAATTAAATTCTTCATTTTGTTTTGATTTGGCTTAGTGGGAGGCTATGCTGTGTCTGGTAATATGTTTTGTAGCATCTCTGCCTCTGCCTACTCAACGAAATACCAATCCAATCCCCAAATCCACAAACAAATTTCTAAGCACTAAAAATACTTTTTCATGGCAAAGTCATGCCTTTCTGGAAATGAATGATAGAGTACACAACAAACCAAAATTATTTAATTGCTATTTTTAGTAGATAAATTCAAAGATAACATTTTAAATTTTATTTTGACTGCATTTAAACTGCCTATTATGAGTATACATGCCGCATGTATATTATATCCATATATGTAATATAAAATACAATGGTTTGTATATGTTCAAAGGGTGCTCAATCATCAAGAAAACTTAGTATTTACATCGTCCTAAAACCCTCGTCCCCTTTAGTAGTCAATATTATTATTCTCCCACTTTTATTTTCCAGCTCTGGTCAATCTCTAATCTACTTCTTGTTTCTATGGATTAACCTGTTCTGCACATTTCATGCCAATGGAACCATACAGTGTCTTCCACGCATGCATGTGTGTGTGTGGGGGGGGGGGGGGCGGGGTCCGAGTGTGTGTGTGAGACACTGGACTTTTTCATTTACTACCATACTTAAAAATCGCACCTGTGTTGCATACAGCTTGATCAGTACTGAACTGATCATTTACCACCAAATATTTTGTTGTATGCATACAACATAATTCCATTGTTCTCTCATTCCTTATTCTTGCAGTTTTACAAGGAAAATTAGATTAAATCCTCCCTTGTAATTATAAGTTTAGCTGCTTGTTTTTATTTCACTGTTTGCCATATGCATTTTGAGTTCCGACTCTCTTATTCTGCTGCCTTACTTTTATATACACGTAAAATACACAGCGTTAACTGTACTAATATGTCTCCACTTTCCGCGCCCTTCCTCTGATACTGTCAGCTTTCTTTTGTTAGGTTTATTGTTTCTTAAGTCTACTATCTGATCCTTATATTAAAGACATATTATCTCTTATAAGAGCAAGTAGTTTCGTTTGCTTATGTATTAGGTTTTGTGACCATTTCTTACAAGTAGGAGAATAGTGTCCAACCTTATCTGATGTAGTATCTGAAACATCTGAATGTAAACTATCTTTCCATTTGTCCTGTTGTTGCACGTTGCAATTATTTTCTTACTTTTAAAATGAAAGTCATTTATTATACATCCTTCTCTATGTGATTCATATTATATATTCTTTTGGTGCTTCTCAAAATTAAAATATGCATTATTTTTCATCTGTAATATTGTTCATCTTAAAACACTGTGAATGCTAAGTTGAAAGTTATTATTAAACGTTCCTTTTCAACTTTTATGTTAGTTTTACTATATATTGTTATGTATTTTAATCTCTCTATATCTTAAGATCTTTAACATGTTATCAATATTTTTGGTGGTACTTTTTTATATATCTCTATATACTGTCCTTTTCATTGATTATTTTTACTGTTTTCTATTTTTTATCTCAAAATAATTTTGTTATGTATAGCAAAAGTGCTCTTTAGTGGAGACACAGTATGATGAATCTTTGATCTTCTGTTACAGTAAAAAATAAGTAATATTGCCAAGTAGATACAAACTGCATTGATTTTTCCATAAGGAAATTAAATTGGCTAGTGAACATCAACTTCTATTAAAAAAAAATTCCCCATAACCCCAGACATTATCAGTCTTAGGATCATTTTGTACTCTTTTCCCCTCATTTTGAAGGTCATTTTTTTGATAGGAATAAAATTCTAGCTTGGCAATATAAACCCTGCAGCCCAAGGGGATTTTCTAGTTGAGCCTCGTGATGCAAGTTTGTAATCCTAGCCACCTGGGAAGCCGAGGCAAGAGCATCACAAGTTTGAGTCCACCCTGAGCAACTTAACTACTTAGAGGTGCTTTGTCTTAAAATTAAAATAAGTAAAATGTGGGCTGGAATGTAGATCAGTGTAAAGGACCCAGGGGTCATTTCTAGAGCCATAAAAAAGACATTTTCTGACTTCTGATTTCTTCTTTCACATAAAAAGTATTAAAAGTTTTTAATACTGCTATTGCAACTCTAAATATAGTTTAATTCTCTTTTCCTCTAACTTAAAATTTTCCTTTAGAGTTTAGTAATTTTTTCATAATATGAGTCATAGTTTTTTTTCAGTTTATCATATTAGAGAAGGCAACTTGCTTAGATCTACGATTTGATGTCTCTTCTCAGTGAAAGAAAGTGCCCACCATTATCTCTTTAAGTAATACTTCTCCTTTTTTTCTAAATATGTATCTGGAACTATAATCACAAATACCTCAGACATTTAATAACTATACTCTGTATTTATTTTTCAGAAATTTCCAATTTTTTTTCCTTTGAGTGCTTCACCATATGTCTCCTCCTATCTACCTACAGGTTGACTAATCCTGTCATCAACTGTAACTAATCTGTTGCTTTCTGAATATTTCATTTACAGTTTACATTTAATGCTTGAAATAAAATAAATGACACGCAGTCAAAATTGAGTTTTAAAAGCAAGAAATATTTTTTAGTATAAGTATAGCACAAATGTTTCATCAGATTGCTTAGCTGAAATTCAAATTTAACTTAGGATTGCTCATTTTTATTTGCTAAATCTGGCAATTCTATTTTTAATACTCTACTGGAATTTTCTGTGATTATCGAATATTTTGAATATATTAATGTTATTTTTAAAGCTTGGCACAATGACTCTACTCCTCAATCTCCCGGGGTCGTTTCTTTTTCTTCCCGGGTTTTGGTTTGTGCGCGCAAGATTACCAAATCCCTTGAAAGCTCTCTGCATAACTCCTTTCTTTTGAGGCTAACAAGGAACAGTCAGTATGATGAGATTCTGTTCATAAGATCATGTCACTTTATACGCAAAGTGACTTTACAGGTATAGTTAAGACCCTTAATGGACTTTTTTATATTCATCAAATGGGCACTTACCTTTGCTTCTATGTAGTAGGAATTAAATGATTAGGTCTATATGTATTTAATCTAATAATACCTGCTCTCTAAAAATCTGTTGAAATGAGAAAAGTCTGAGATATTTAAAGTGACAAACGAATGCTCTTCCTAATGAACTTTAAAGCAAACTTATGTATTGGAGACAATCAGATGGTAAGAATTGAGAGCATTCTTTAGGGAGTGAAGTATCCCCAGGCAGAACCCACTAAGAAAACAATGTGGTACATCCTATGACCACAAGAAACAACAACCTCAACAAACTCAGAAGACTCCAGGTTTTAATAAAGATCACAGCCCCAGGAACACCCCGAATTCAACATCTGCCCCTGAACAGAACACCCAGCTAACAGCAGCTGTCTACGGCAGATACTGAGAGGTAATAGCTTTATTTTATGAGAGATTTTCTATGTGATCTCTGCTCTGTACAAAATACACCTGCCATCACCCAAAGCAAAACAGATGTCACTTTAATTTACCAATTCTAACTTCAAATACAATTAATACCAATAGATTCACTCTATGTACATCATCATTAGTAAAAATTATTCTTGATATTACAAATGTAAGTCTCAGAAAATGTCCTATTTAGAAAACACAAGAATCAAATTTTTAGATAAATACTGACGGACACTATGGGAAGATTCTGAGATTTATAGATAATTCTATTGCAGAAATTATGTTAAAAACATAAACTTAGCTTTGAAGTTAATATGGAGAACAGGGAATACACATTTGCTTCACTATTGAGATCTCATTCATATATAAATACCAGGATTAATTATAGAGTGCAGAGAAAGGAAAGTGTACAGAGAATTCAAAAATATTTTTAAAATAAATAGAACTGACATATAGTTCTTTCATTAAAAGTAGGAAAGTTTGTCTAGCAGAATCCTTGGCAAACTGTGATTTTAGAATAAGGATATATTTAGCAGGATGTATACTAAACAAATTTCAAACTAAGAATTGCCATTTAGAACATCAAAATGCAGTTGCCAAAACTTAATTTGAGTTTAAACAAAATTTGAGTAATTCTCACAAAAATGTGGGAAATACAAAGAAATACCACGTAAAGAACTCAATGTCTCAGAGAAGAGATAAAAATAATAGAAGAAATAATACAAGGAAACTTTGCAGAAATGAAGGAAGACATACACATTCAGACTTGAACCTTCCAACATAACTCTTCTGACTTGAATTTGAGTATCTGGTAAAAGGGATTTAAAGAGGGAGAAGGAGGAAATAAAAGACATATTGACTTCAAGCATCAAAAGACACTTCATAAAAAATAAAAGAAACTCCCAAAATCCTCCTGAGAGAAGAAAGATCTTAACTGGTTAAAGTATATCTTGATCTTCATCTCTACTGGAGGCTACAAGAACATTAACAGAATAGTTTAAATTTAGGGTGACTGAGAAGGGAAGGACTGAAGGAGTAAGGGAGAAAGAAGAGAGAAAGGACACTTTCACACAGACAAGTGGAAAGAACATGATTAAAATTATGGGGACCACTCCCAGGAGCCTAGTATCATCACATCTACCAACCGTCTATTGTCATCTGCAATTTTCCCTTAGCTAGCGTCTCGTGATGGATTTAGTTTGCTTAATCTAGGAAGCTAAGTTAGGAGGTACTGACACTAAGACACCACTAAGACACAAGGCAAGGACCATACCTTCTAACACAATTAAAATCAGAATCTGAGAGCATAATTAGTGTAGTAAAAAGAGGGCCTCCTTACCAATGACATCAGACAACCCAGACCACCCTGCACACCTAAGATCTAGATCCTGGCAAACTGGGAAATATGTTTTGGACAACATGAGACTATGAGACAAACATCTGCCCCTTATTACCCACAGCGGTACCCTCCTCTGCCTAGCCTAATACCTCATCTAACCCTACAGCTCTTTGTGTTCAGGAATGTGGGAAGGGTTGTTAAAGAGACCGCACAGTCATACAACTCAACTCTCAAGCAAATACTTCCAACTTAGTAGAATCTCTTTTTCTTATCTTGAATCTCCCTTTCTGAGTTTTTATTAGCAAATACCAGAGACAAGCAACAACAGGTTGAAGGTGTAACATAGCTCCTATTTGCAAATCTTATCTAGCAGTATTCTTTACAAAAAAAAAAAAAAACTATTTCTCTGCACCATTAGAAATTGCACTCAGTCTTTTGTCACCATCATTCTCATTCGATTGCACAAACTTCTGAAATCAGTAAATTTGTAACCACCATTTGTCACTGGCATGGATGGATTTAATGCAATCATTTTTATTCTGAAATTAATTTCATAAAACATCACATTTATTTTTGCCTACCCAAAACTAGTCAACTTGTTATGTATGCAGCCACATCACTCTGACGGGTCACTTAAATACTATTCTTTCTTCACCCTTCCTGTCTCCAGCCCAGATGCAAATGACACTACCAGCTGGCCCAGAGCTATTTATCAGCACAGATACTGTCTTTGGGGTGCCATCTCCCTCATTAAACCAAATCTTATAGAAGTTTTTTTTTTTTTTTTCTCATCAGGCCTCTCATATGACATCCATATTGTTAAAAGACAACAAAGAAAACATGCATAGTAAAGCTTGGTAGAAAGAAATTTAATTTGAAAAAATGTACTTTTTTAATCATCACAGATGGCTGGTTGTTACATCTTGTCATAAGATCTAAATGATGTGCCTGATGTTAGAGTTTATTTGAAACAATAAAGGGCTTGCACAACTGTCAAATGCCATGTTGTTCTTCCACACGTATTTGAATTCCAAAAATTCTGATAAGATCATAGTCCTAACAAATATTATGTACTGCTGTTACAGAAAACTACCTGTAATAGAATACAATCATAATTTTTGTTGCTGTCTCATGAAAGCATAATCCAGACAAATATGTTAATACATGGTATTATATAAAAGCACTTGTAATGATATACAGTTATAATTTTTGTTATTGTTATTTAATCTTGGAGAGACTATTGGGATTATGTAATAGAATTAATATATGCATTGCTTGTCTGAACAATTGATTATACAACCAGATTTACACCTTTGCAAATGAGCATGAAATATAATGCACACTGCAAAACAACAACAACAACAACAACAACAACTTAGCTTGGCTCTGTGTAAAAGGCACTTTTACAGCCCAAGGAATATAATAAGTGATGTGAGTAGATACAACACCTCTCACGATGGACCTTCCATTCTGATAATTTGGGTTTTGCAAAGCACTAATTAAAAAAGGCGGGGGGAAGCAGAAGGCAAAAGTAACTCCATACTAAATTTAAAAAGTACATTCAATTTGCATTTTTTGGATTAGAAAAGTGAAAGGGTTCATAGAAATGGATCATAATTTCTCATTTTATTGGGTGAGTATTCACCAATTCTTTTTTTTTTTTTCTTGCCAAAGGGAAGATGGCTACTTGAACATGTGCTGGGAACAATCTGGTGTACCAGAAGACACCTATTTCATTTCTGAGGAAGAAAAAAAATTATATGTAAAATACTTTCTTCATGTTTTATTCAGTTGTGCTCAAGGATGGAAAGGGAGTATGCAGGCTCTGAGAAGATGGAGAATATATTATGAAAAGAGAGAATGGGGAGGCTTTAACAGGGTGAAGTAGTTTAAAAAATTCATAGACACAAAGTACTTATTGAAGTTTGGATGAGACCACCATGTCGTACTGATCTTTACGTCTCTAAGCCCTTACACGTCTCATGGTCGCAGCTGGCCTCCATCAGAGCTAAAGCATTTCACTGCCTCCTGTTTCCACTCATGCTATCAAGCATCTCTCAGTCCTCAGAATAGCCTTCCTGTTATCCTTCCGTCTATCCTTTCCTCATCTGTGAGGATCCTCAGTTGAAATGTTCACTGGCTCAATTTCCAAAGATTTTCCATTTAGAGTCAAATTCAGTTTTTCCTTGACTTTGCCCTGGGTTTCTCCAGCTGAGGAATGCGTATCCCATTCTAACTCTTGCGTCTTCTCATTCATGGACAGTCATCGACACAGAGTAGAAAATAAGATACTAGCGAGAGTGGTTTGTCTCTAATCATCATAGTTAGATTTCTTTAAAATGCAAGTGCATGTTTTCTGGAGACTGAAATAGGACAACAAAGTGATTAAAGTATAATGAGTCCTGGATTCCACCGTGAGTCCTGACTCTTACTTGTAATCCCAATGGTCATATTTAAGATATACAATGGCACTGAATCCCCATTTTTTAATGTATAAGGTGGAGGGAGATGACGAGATGATGACCTGGCCGTACCTCTAATGCATGGTGGCTAACAGACTGCTTTTAGTCATCGGCTTTTGGGAAATAAATAAACCGAGCCATCTGTGATGACACAGGCCAACAATATCAGAACTATGGGAGGTTGCGGCAGAAGAATCACAGATTCATTCCCAGCCTAGGCAAATTAACAACTTAACAAAACACGTCTCAAAATAGATAATATAAGAAAAACGTTGGCAGTGAAGTTCATTGCAAAGGGCTCAGGTTCAATCCCTAGTACTGCAGAAAAAGCAATTTTCTTAACGTTGGATGCGTTTATATCAAAAGTGATGCTTCGCAGTGATACAGGGGCAGGGCCTACAGTATGAACCCAGGAGAGTATGTACCCATATTTGATACTTCATTGTTCCCACAAGTTCAATCAAATTCCAAATAATATGTCTGCAAAATAAAAATGAAAAAAAAATCCTTTGTGTATATAAACAAAGCAGTTAAGAGTGCAACTTCACGTTGAGGTGTATGTTTTCAAATGCCCTTTTGACTTAATGAGTTTGAGCTTAAGGATTCCTACACGGGTGTGGCTGTGGACAGGACAGCTCAACAGACAGAGGCTTCCAGTTTTACATTTTGTTTGTTTTGTTGTGTTTGTGTTTTCTCTTTTCTCTTTTTCCTTAACTTTTGTACAGAGATTGAATATGCCAAGCTCAAGCAAAATGCATAATCAGAAGTAAAGGACTGACAGGAAGTGAATATTAAACAGAGAATAGTAGATCGTGTGCAGAGTCACTGTAGAGACTCCTAAACCTGAGAAAAATTTTGCATAGCACATGGAAACAAAGAAGGAGCAACCTCTGGTAGATTGGGGTGATCCTGCACATTATGCCTCACCACAGAGGTTCCTCTTTATTTGTGAGTACACCTTCCAAGATTCCTAATGGATGTCTAAAACCATGGCTGCGACTGAAAATACATATGCCATGATTTTTACATACATGTGTATTTATAATGAGGATTACTATGTAAACCGAGCAGAAAAAGACATTAACATGTGTTACAAAATGGAAGAATTAAAATAACGTATTGTAATAAAAGTTATTTAAAATGTATAATTTATTTATTTCTGTAATTTATTGTTTAATAACTTTGGACCATGGTTAACCATGGGTAACAGAACCCAAGTCAAACGCAAAGAAGTCTATTACCAGATAATTCACACACCACAGCTTTTCTTCATCTTTTCTCAGTAAAATATCCCATGGATATCAATAATACATTTGTAAGTTTTGAGAAGCCCTTAAAAATGTAGATTCACCTTTCTATATGCTAAAAATATAAATGATGTACATTTTTAAATTGATTTTTTTTGCACATCAAAGTATATAGCCTGACATTCATATCTTTAGAAGTGAAAGATCTTTTTAAACTGAAAACTGCTGCTGAATAAGAATAATTCTGTGAAAACAATTATTAAATGAGTATACTGGATATAATTGGAATTACGTCCAGAAAAGCATATCTAGTTAGTTAATATTCTTGTCACAATGAAAACACTAGAGATGAACTAGTTGATGAGTGTTCAACCGCATGAAATTATAAAGAGAATCAAAAGTGACTTTCTGGTAGATGAAGGCATCTACCAGACCTAAGAAAACTTCACTTGTTGGATAACTATCCATTATTTCATTTTTTCACAAATAGATAATGAGTCCTGGATTGACGTAAAAGAAGAAATACAATGAAAATGAAACAACCTGGGCCAAAGAGCAACCAGAAGATCATTTCCGGAATAACTGGGGTGAAACAGTGTTCCAAATATTCCTAAACAACTGTCTGACAAAATGCCTTTAAAGAGTGCTGTAGTTTCATTTAAGAAACCTACAAGCTATGTCTAAATAGACTAAAAGTTCAGTGACAATGACCTCCTGTTCAAATTCATACTTAGTGAAAGAGAAATTAAGTCATGCAAAACTCTTCTTCAGAATATGGTGCATTGCTATTTAGTACAATTTAGTGCAAGTTAGCTCTAAAGTCTGAATACAACAAAGCGTCAAGGTCTATTTAAATGCTAATCACATTTGCCAGAAGTAGGAATCCATTGGTTTAATTCTTCTGAATTACATTAAATATATAAACAGAGCTCATATAAAAACAGAGCTCATGACCTTCTCCCCAACTATACATATGGCTCATTAAAACTACCAAGAACTCAGGAAAACTTAGGTATGTGTATTTTTTATGGGCAACAAAGTTGATGTCTTCTTACATGATAGCTGTTGTAACTCTGGAGAGCATAGCTTTGCCATACAGATCTGGAAGTGAACACTATTAATTTTGATATATTTTGTGGCATAGAAGACTGAAGGGAGGGAGAGGTAAACTACATTTACAACCTATTTATACATTTGTTTATATATCCATTTATTCACTCAGAAACAGCATCTTGTTTAGAGAGCAACATGTGTGGATGGGGCTACATCAGGCACCAAGTTATCCACCTGAAAAAAGATCTTTTGAATTTTACTAACTGAACTATTTCTCTCCAGCCTTAACAGAACCCTGATGTATTTCAAAGATTCTGTCTCTACTGACTCATTCAATCTTACTCTTTTTTTTTTTTTTAAATAAGCAATCCTACAGAAAAGGGCAAGTTGAGACTTAGTCACTTATCCATAAATCGTGCTTACTAGTCTCTGGATATAACTACAAAATAACACATTTACATACTGACTTCTCATTTTCTTTATGTTTTCAGCAGTAACTCATTTTGTATCTTAAGTAATGGATGAGGGTTTTTTACTCCCAGTTTCCAGTACAGCCAGGCATTAATATTTTCCCAGCTTACAGATAAACAAGGTGAGGTACAATCTAACTGCTTTTGATTAATAAAAGCTAACCAACTACACAATGCAAATCACAATTCTGTCTCCCTGTGTATATTGATTGGAAACTATTGCTTTCCAGCCTTTTGTCTCTAGTCTCTGCTTTTTTTTTTTTAAGAATGGCATAAAGTGGGCACGGCAGTGCACATGTGGAATGCCGCCACTCTGAGAAGCTAAAGCAGGAGCATCACAAGTCTGAGGCCAACCTGGACAATTTAGTGGCTTAGTGAGACTGACTTAAAAAAAGAAAAAAAAAATATATATACACACACACATATAATCATTATATTAACATTATTGATTATATTACTAATATCATTGCTTATTATTTTATATTTATATTATAAAACATTATATATTATAGAAATAATATTAATACAATTAACATTAATCTAATAATGATTGTATATGTATGTACACACACACACACACACACACACACACACATATATATATATATATATATATATATATATATATATATGTATAAAGCTGCGAATGTAGCTCTCTGCAAAGGCTGTTAATCAAACTCCTAGTATTATCTACATAAATACATAGTATATGCCAGAAGCCAAATGATTTTCAAATGACAAAGGAAGCAATCTAGAAGCACAAACAGCAATACCACATGACTGCATTATAATCCAAAACAGGGCAAATATTCATGAGTCTATTATAAAAAACTGATTTATTTACATGTTAAGTAACAATAAACTAAAATAAATCTGTGGAATAATGACAGTTGCTTCTGTAGATACTACTCCATACGCTCAAAAAAGTAAACAATTCTCGATTTCTGCCAAATGAGTTGTGTTTACTAACTTCCTTTCAAAGCTTCATTATACAACATGGGGCCAGTAACTTTACAGTGCAGAACCAAACACTCTCTTAAACTAGTGACCAAGGTCAACATCAACAGTAACACATCATGCTGTGGTATATACCACTGAGGTGATATGACCAAGATCTATTATGCCTCTGTAGTCTCTTTCCCATCAGCCTTTTCTCTGGTTTCACACTAAGAAAAACATCAGATAAATTGTAACTAAAAATATTCCATAAAATATATGATCAATTATCCACCAAACTGTCAATGTCACAAAAACCAATAAAAGCCTCAGGCACTATGACATTTAGTAGACATGAAGGGGGCTGGAGGAATATCTCAGTGGTCTACATGCTTTCCTGGCAAGCCCAGGTCCCTGAGTTCAATTCCCCAGCATCACATAACCTAGGTGTGTTAGCACATGTCTGTAATCCCAATACTCGGGAGGCTGAGGTAGGAGGATGCCCATGTGTTTGAAGCCAACCTGGGCTACATAATGAATTAGGGACCAGCCTGAACTCAAAGTGAAACCCTGTCTCAATAAATAAATAAATAAATAAATAAATAAATAAATAAACAGAAATAAAAAAATTAAGAAGACCAAACAAGTAAATACAATGTAACAACTAAATATAATGTGGCATGAGACCCTGAACCAGAAGAAAGACACTTAGAAAATCTAAGGAGATCTGAATGAACAAATAACTTCATCTAATAATAATGTTTCAATGTGGTTTCACTAAGAGTGATATGTCACACTACCACTGAATGTTAATAATAGAGGAAACTGGGTACAGTTATAGAAATCTTGTACTTTCCTGTATATTTTCCATAAGTATAAAGGTATTAAAATGTTTTTAAAATCTAAAAATAATGTATTATTCCCATAAAATCATTGCTTATCTTCTTCCACTAAGCCTGACCTAAATTATTCCAAATAGTATTTCATCCTTAATTTTGTTTTTATCTTATTTCTTTTAGTCGACAGGAATAAACTCATCCACTAAGGCAGAAGACTCTGTTTTCTTTTCAAAAATATTGCTAATCTCAAAAACAAATCAAATCAAAGCCAAAAATGGGCCTGCATTCAAGGCCCATCTTGTTGTCTTCCCATGAAACAAATGCCAAATTCTTCCATCCATAAGCTCAATGACAGTTCCCCACAGAAACAGCAAATCCAACTTGAAGATTCCTTTAGAAAGTACCAGGACACAAATCCCTTTCTTTGCAGCCGCCCCACCAGCAAGGAATTACCACAAAGGGCTTCTTAATCCCCTAAGAGTCTATTCAACTCCAAACTGAAAACTTCATTTTGCTTTTCAAGCTGTGAGCATTGTCTAATTATACATTCTTCATCCTACCTACATACATTTAAAATAGATACTGACACGTTCCTGCCATTCAACTGTTGTAAAATTAGTTCATGACGAGAGGAAAATGGATTTGAATATACTTCTTGCCTTTTAGTGTAAACTCTAAGTAGAGAGAAAGATAGAGGCATGGGAGATTTGGAAATATAGTGCAGACAGCAGCACCAATCGGAATATGATAATCTAATGAAATAGGAACAGACTTCTATCCATGTTACTCTCTGAACAGTAGCTTCTTGGAATATTCGATGGCATCCTAGTTGTGTAGTTAGAAAGACCCATTCCATTTGCATGTATGACAGATGACATTCTCATAGACATTTGTAATAAGTGACAAGTTTCTTACCATATTCTGTACTCTGGAGACAAGACTTGGAGGAAGGCTGGGCGAGGAGGTGGGCCTGCATGGCCAGGCAGCCGGGAGCAGTCACTGTGGCTCAGTCATGCAGGAGGCAGTCTTTGAAATTCTCCCACACGTCAAACTACAAAGATCCAACTGCCAGAGAGAAAATGTGTCTTAAAAGAACAGTTCTCTAAATTTTCAAGAATTTTAGAAATAAGTGAAAACTCAAGGGCTGTCAGATCTTCCCTTTCTAGTGGCCTCCCTCTGCGTGTTTTTGATGTCACCGTGCTGTCATCCAGGCACCGTGTTCTATGCCATGAGGGATAAAACGGTGAGGCGCTTCTGCGCTCCTGGGGCTTTGGCCAAGGCTTTACACTTGAGGTAGCTCAGTGCATCTCTCTGTGTAATGGGCAAAGGAATCACACGGCCTCTCGGATGCCAAGGGAGATTCCAGTATGAACAACTGTGTTTGGGGCCTAAAAGTACCATCTTATACAACAGGCTTTCAGGAGGCGTTGGCGTAGGGAGGAATTAAGCTAATTGACTCTACACTACATGCAGTCTGGACCAATCTTACATCCATATATCCACCTACTAAATACACCGATGTTTAGTAAGTTTAACTTCATTTTGAGAACTGATCAAATAAAAATAAAAAGACGTTTCCTGTTAATACTCCTCGAAATGATAGTCTACACAGCTCACTGTAAGGAAAATGTAGTAAACTGATTTTAATGATTGTATTCAGAAAAGTAATATGAGTAAATAGCCCTCAAGTTCTTCCAGATTTGGTGTTAATTATTATAACCCTCTCCTTTGGTTTGGATCTTGAATGTTCCCCAAAGCCTCACATATTTGGAAGTGTGTGTTATTGGGAAGCAGAGCTGGGATGGAAGGGGCAAAAATTTGGGGTCTGACCTGGTAGGATTGTATCAATTTGCTGAAATTGGGGCATGCCCAAAGCAGAGCTTTCAGGGTATTATTGACTTGTGGACCAGGAAATGGGAGAGGGACACCTACCCAGTAGGGGCCCAGCTAGCAGCTTGAAGCTATTTTTTAAAAGGTAGAAGGAACACTGTTGCAGTCCCTGGTCTTTGTCCGAGTCTTCAGACTCCCTTGGCTTCTTTCTACAATGGGATGAGTAGCGGCTCCCTAGCCTCTGTCTCTGCCATGTACCTCCACCATTTCCAACTGCCCCACAATCAGAACGTGGGAAACATTCCAAAACAATGAGGTAAATAAATCTTTCTAAAGTTGCGGATATTTAGTATTCTGTCACAACAACAAGGGAGTAACTAAGAGACCTCCATTATATTTTATGAGTCTGAATGACTGTTTGGATTGATATCAGCATTGGCATCTATATGTTAGAGATATTCACACAGTATTTAAATTTCAAGTTGGCTAATGCATTCATTTCATTCTTATTGTATGCTTTATAAAATTTAGTTTGCTAAAGGTTGTATACAGTAGACATCTCATTTGGCATTGGATATGTCTCCTGTGTTGTGAGTTTTCCCTATACTCATTTCTGAGCAGTCACACCCCATGAAGACGACAGAAGACAGTTGTATACTATAGCTATAGAAGCAAATAACTGATCTGGGAGGAATTTTAGTGATAAGTGGAACTTTGTTTAAATTATGGCTCTTGTTAATTTTGATCTTGAAACTTGTGGCTCTATTACTCTGTGATAAGGTGATACTTAAAATGACTCAAAATGTAGTGATTTCTTCACCTGAAGAATTTATGTTTTAATAATCTTGTACTACTGTCGGGTAAAATGTGTCTTCAGAGAACAAGAAATGCTAAAATTCCAACCCTCAGTGCACCAGAATGTGACTTTAAGGAAAAAAAGTGGTGTCACGGGTTTAAGTATTTAAGATGAGGTTGTGCTGGAATAGATTGACCTCCTAACACAATACAACTGGTATCTTCCTATGAAGGTGGTGTGTGAATGCAGACACACACAGGAGATGTTTCACACGACAACCAAGAGGCTGGAAACAATTATTTGTGAGGAATAAAAAAAAGTTACAAGCAAGTGGACAAAAGATTTTTCCCATTTATCAGAGGGAGTGTAGACTTCAATTAGAATTTAAACATCTGGTCTCTAGAAAACTCATACTTTTTTGTTGCTTTAACCCACTCAGTTTTTTATTACACTTCATTACATTTATCTCAAGAATTATAATCGCAACTGAGGAAGGAGAATTGCTGTGAGGTTGAGGCTAGCCTGAGTTATATGGTGAGTTCAGGAACATGTGGACTACACAGTGGGGCTCTATCTCTCAATGAAAATAAATCAAATGCATAGAGTCAAATCAAGTAAAGATTTCAATACAGAATCAAGCACCAGCTCTCAACACACCATCACTGCTTCACAGTGTGGCTTCTTTACCATATAAATAATCAATTAAGGAAATACATAAGAAGACTTGAAAGGCCATATTTATTAGGCATTATAAATCTCCTTAAGAAAAGCAATACTTTCTGTTCAAAATTCAATTCAGAAGACATGAGAAAATAAAATAAACTGGATAACAGTCTTAACTTTCTTAATCAGCAGGTCTTTGTATTCATGCACACTCTTCGAAGGACGCCTACTATGAATGTTGGACAGGTGACTGGCAAAATAATCAAAAAATATGAAGTTTGTTCAGGACGATTATCTTTCAAAGAGTCCCAAAACTCCATTTCGCACAATGTGTGCAAGATTGACTCAGCCCACAAACAGCCACATCATCCTACTCAGTCTTCCAAGTTTAAGGGTGAGTTTGAGATAGAGTCAGCCACGGTCACTGCCTCCAGCCAAAGGGAGGAAATTACCCATAGAAGTTGAGAATGTAGTAAAGGCCACAGAGAAAGGAGTGGAAGCTGACCAAGAGGTGCTTATGTGACAATTGGAATCTGGAATCTGAATGGGTGTGAAACCAACTAGACCTACACATGAATAATTTTAATCCTTGTCACCAGAAAGCCCCATTTCTTAAGCAAAATCTAGAGTTGCTTTTACAACAGAATCATCTGTAATCGTATTCCAGATTGTTTTTTTTTTTTTCGAAAAATCCCCTGGCAATTCGAAAAATGTGATTTGATTTAATAATCATTAATCTAGCGTAAGGAGTATGGCTACACCATGGAAATACAGAATCCTGAACAGTAAAATGGCCTAATAAGCCACAAAATGAATGTAATGAAATTTCATCATATGTGAAAAAACAGATAAAAAGATCAAAAACTTGTACATTCAACTTCTAACTTAAATACCTCCATTGCTTACAGAGGATGGTTTTTTACAGATAACTTTTAATAAAATGTTATTTAGAAAATCCCAAAGGTTCAAAAGAATCTCATTCAGGCATAAGAAAAATACAGGTTTTTAAAATACAATAAGATGTTGAATTTATGGTTTATTCCTCTAATCTTGAAGCAGAGTGAAGAGGAACTTGAATCTCCTACAGATTTTTAAAAATATGCTTATGTTACTGATCATACAATAAACTTGGAAGACTTACAGTCACACACACAATACAATACACACACAAATATACAAAAAGAAGCAGGAACTCGAGAATGAAAGAGGAGAACGGGTTGAGGAAGAGAAGAAATGAAGAAATAGAAAATTATAATAGGAAAGCTCAACACTCACATTTTAAAGTTCAAGGTTCATTAAGTATTCTGCTGACCTTCAGAATTATGCAAACACAATCACCTTTTTTGACTACAGTTCTTGTTCATTTGCCTAACAACCACAATTCTATGGTTTATGATGAGCCTTTATGATATCATAAATATATCATGTTGTAGTTTTCAAAAATTTACATAATGAATAGTGTCACATTTCCCCTAAACCCTTAAAATATGAAAATCATTTAGGAGCCAATGAATTAAGAATAGCCACTTTTTATTGTAAAAGATCAAGTAACATACTGCAGATCTGGTAAAATAATAATTTTACTTAGGAATTGAGTGCTTATAGATGTATGTTAGTATTTTTTTAAGTTTACACAAAATAAGTGTTCTGTAAATATTTTTTAAAAAGTTTCATCCTGCCTGAAGCTTCTTCTCTTTTGCTTTGTAAATATGGCCAGCCACTTTCAATAAGATAGATAGGGAGTTGGGTACGTAGATTAATCAATCAATCGATTGTTCAGGAGATATTATATTTTATAAATTATTTATCAATACCCACAGTTGCTTATATAAGTTTGTATAGACATATATGCCATTTTGAACGTTTAAATCTAATGAATAAATGCAGTTAATTTGTATCTGAATAAAAAACACAAAACAAATAAAAAACTGTACGTGTATAATTTTTAATGACATGTTATGAGAAATGGTTGCATATTTTGCGGGACTCACTGTAGAATAAACATTAAGGACACCTTGTTCAGATACTATTAAAGCTATCGAGGCTGTAGTAGCAGAGCATTAACCTAGTATGGGGACCTTCTCTGTGTGGGTCCCTCTGTGCACACAGATCACGTAATGTGAAGCATAAACGTTTATGCTGAGCGAAAAGACACACAAAAGCTAAACGATGCACGGTTTTGCTGAAGTGAGAAAGCTAAAGTATGAGTAAGGAAAAGAGCAAAATTAAAGATGGTGGTGGGAAACACAGAGGTGGCCTTTGTGGTGAGGGAGAGAGCACGTGGAGAATGGAGGTTGGGGGGTGGATAATGAGAAGGGGCCAGCTAAAAGAGGAAGTAAAAAATTGTTAAGATGTTTCATGTATATTTACCAATTCTCAAAGTTGAATGTAATTTTTTGTATCACACATACATATATTGAATGGGAAGAATAACTTAGGGAAAAATAAATAAAAAGAGAAATAAAAAGAGAAATTGCTTTTTTTGAGACATGGTCTTGTACATAGTCCCAGCTTTGGTTCTGAACTCACCACGGAGCCCAGGCTGACCTCAAACTCTGGGCAATCCTCTTGGCACAGCCTTCTGAGTGCTAAGATTACAGGTAAGCACCACCACGTCTGATTTACGTGGTGCTGGGGAATTGAACTTAGGGCCTTGGGCTTGCTAGGTAAGTGTTTCAACCACTGAGTTACGTCTTCAGCCCCAGGAACTCTGTATTTTTTAAGTTAAAAATTTTCTTTTAAGATTGAAACAACATGCACTGGTATAAGGAAGAATACAGACAGGCAGACCTTGAAGGTAGTGGAAGCTATTAATACCGCTGGTGAAAGCACCTCGGCAGGAACTGTTGCTGAGGAGACGAGTGGGGAGGTGGGTCATGCCAGAGGGATGCGACAGGAGGAGATTCTTGCCAAATTTATCAAGAGGATCATCCTAAAAATCACCATGCCTGTCACGATGACAGTCTTGGGGATCATCTTTTTCCCACATCTGAAAACCAACTGGAGACCACAATCTTCCAGCAGAAAAAGGGATCTTTGGTTCAGGACTTAGTTCTTCTCTGTGAGAAATGTCAAAGCATCAGTGATGTGGTCCTTTTGGACATCATTTATACCCAAGTTCACTGGCTTCAGAAAATTTGTGATTTTTTTTCAGATGAGTGAAAAACCAGATGAAGATGTTGATTTTTTTGCTGCAGAAGAATTCAAACTTTCTTTGGTAATACTCTTCAGAGAGCTAGGGGAATGGCACAGTGGTTAAAGCACTTGTCTAGCAAGCACAAGGCCTTGAGTTTGATTCTGCACCACTACATAAACTCAGGCATGGGTTAAGCAGGAGGACTGCTGGGAGACCAAGGCTACATAGTGAATGCAAGACCAGCCTGGGCCAGAGAATTAGACTCTATCTCAAAAAAAAAAAAAATACTCTTATATTCTTCGGAAATCATTTTAAAAAGATTATTAGTTTCAGAGATGGTTAGGAAAAAGCAGTCAGGATTTAAAAAAAAAAAATGAAGATCTACTGAGGTGGTATATTACTTCCAGATACCATGTTTTCACTTATTTCTACAAATTTGAGACTATTATAGACTTCTGGGTCATAAAGCATCACATTGTATAAATAGACTTGAGGAGAAACATCTGGATTCTCTCTAGGCTTTTTTTTTGAAAACTCTATAATCAAACCTCTGAAAATAATAGTTCTAAAACAATTCCTCAAGACAAAAGCTTTGGACTAGATATAAATATGGATTCACGTACCATTCATGAAAAAACAACACAAGAACTGAGAAAGTACAAGTAAGAACTCTGTTGGAAACTGGCCTTATGCTGGACCCATCCCCCCTGGGTATGAGAACGAGATGACCTTCCTACCTTAGCTAATGTCCCAGTGCCGGTGTGCAAAAACAGGCGTTCCGAAAAAAACCACAGAATGTTTCGGGCCTGCAGGCAACACCCGTAGTAGATGTTTAACCCGGATGCCTGTAGCGATAACCCCCACCCTTTTTTACTTTCCCCATGCATATAAGCTGTTACAGTTTCTTAATAAAACAGACCTTGACAATTCTTGCTTGGTCTCTCTCCTTCTTTCTCGCCCATTTTCTTTCAGGCTCGGTCCCCCTCGCACCCCGCTAATTACTAGGTCCCGCGGGTCGGGGCAGAACTCAAGACACTTTTGGGGAGAGGAGGCAAGATGGTTTCTCTGTGGAGCTCCCACCTCATTCAATTTACACAGGTCGAGCCATAAAGCTGGGGTGGAGCAGAGAAATGCTTGAGAACTTCGCCTTGGTGTAAGAGTGGAGCTTCAGGAAACAGGATCTGAGTAACAGAATACTTAATTGAACGAGAGGGGATACTGTGGTGGGCTACTTGGAAAACTGAAAACCATGGCTGAGGGGTTCTCACAGCCCATGCCAGACAGCAGCATGCAAACAAGGCAAACAAGTAAGAAGAATATCATAAGCCCTCACAGCCTATAAGAGAGCTGAGATGCGTGGAATTTATAACCACATGAAGTCAGTTCTGCCGCAGCTCTTTCCCTAACTTGACCAAGCTGGATCTACCCAGTCCAGCTCCTTACCCGAGTGGATAACCCTGCTCAGACAGACTCAGTTCAACTGGAAGGAAGTTCATGAAGAACTGCAGTTAAAAAAAATCTCAGTCACAAAACAGATACAAGCTGTGATCCAGGTAGTATAGATACCACAGAAGACCACAGAACATGCAGTCATCATCAGCTGAACACAGGGATTTAGCACCCAAACACCTAAGTTCCTACGTATAGCTCAAGGGCCAACAGCAGCATCACTAGCCAGTTTAAAGTAGTGCTACCAGCAAGAAACAGAGATGGATTTAAACATGAGGCTTACAGACTCAGATACCAAAAATAAGAAACTAACTATCCCTAGAGGCGAAATGAAGAGTGCTACCCAAGGTAACTCTTAATTCTCAAAACTAAAGCAAGAACAAACTGATAAAGTATGTTAACAAATCACCCCACAAAGCCCTTGGTCCACCAAAAGAGCGCCTAGAAGGGGAGTCAAATCTTCAATTCCTTGTAAGAAGAATCATCAACATGCTGGAGATCTCCAACATGGAACTGAACAATAACCTCCTCAAACAATTAGAAGTCAACAAAAACCTGCTCAAATTACTGGAAGAATGAAAGACAGAGTCAACCAACAATTTCCTCAGGACGTTTTAGGGGTAAAATTATCAAAAGATCTACTCAGACAAATGAAGAAATAGATGAGGTTAGCTGATCTACAGAAGTCCATTCAAGAAGTGAATTTCAAATCCCACATAAAATTCAAAAAATATGAAAAGATACTGGCAGAACATTAGGTGTTGAAAACCTCACTGGAAAATGTGGCGAACAGAACAATATAAAATGGAACCAGAGCATTCAAACTAAACAGTTAAGATTGGTCAAATAATATGACTTCAGTGTGAAAATGGCTACCGATAGATGCTTGACAAGTCAAAGGAAGGAAGTACAGGAATTTGCCTGCATGATGAAATTTCATCTTCAAATTTTATAAATAGTTTTCTTAAATATTTCCTCAAAATGCACCTAAAGCCATGCCACTTATATTTTCACTTCAACAGTTTTCACTTCAGATCTCAGAGTCAAATAACAAGTTCAGGGCTCATGTTGAAACAGCTATCCTTTTCCCAGTGTGTATTTTTGGAACTTCTGTCAAAAATCTGGTAGCTGAAGGTATGCGGGGCTGTCTGTACGTTCTCAGTTCTATTTCATTGGTCAAACTACCTTTCTTCATCTTCTTTTCCCAATTTTATTGATACGTATGTATGTGACGCACAATGTCTACATCGAATGTGAGTATTTTGCGCACACATATATCACATCAAAAATTGTAAGCCTTTCCCCTATTCATTTCTGACCCTCCAACGTGCCCCTACACCCCACTAGCTCCCATTATTTCCCCCATTTATTTCTATGAAATGGCTGTATTCTGTATTTCTCATATTAGAGCAATTCTACAATAATTAACTTTCTGCATCTGCCACACATCACGGAGATGGTCTCCAGTCACCTCTATTTACCTACAAAAGCCTCAAAATTATCTGTCATTACAGGTGAGTAGTACTCCCTTTTATACGTATACTACAAATTATGTACCCACTGACCTGCTGATGTGTTGATGGGTATTTTGGTGTCTTCCACAGTTTAGCTATTATTAGTTGTTCTCTATGAACATGGGCATACATGTATGCATCTCTTTTATTTGATGCTTTCGACTTCTGGGGAAAGATTCTGAGAAAAGCTAGCATGTGCCCTAGCATGAGATGGTGCCTATCAAGAAGTCAAATAGCAATCCAGGCTGGTGATGTTGCAGGGGAGAAAGGAACCTTTTACACCTCTGGGGGACTGTAAAATGATACACTATGGAACGCAATATGGAATTGCTCAAAACGCTGAAAAATATTCTATTCAAACCAGTAATACCTCTTTTGGATATCTTTCCAAAACTATTAAAATCAATGTATAATAGAGACCTACATATACCTGCATTTAGAGTAGCACAACTACTAGAGATAAACTGTGTAAGATGTTAAAATATCTATCAACAGACCAAAAGATAAAAGAACTGTGGTATATGTACCTAACAGAGTACTATCTAGATCAATCCATATTGGTGCTGGTGGCAGAAAGACACATTTTCTGGCCACTTCCACTGTCTCTTGCAAGGAGAAAGGAGGTCAAGGCTAAGCTGACTAGCAACTTTCAAAGACGTAAACCTCAAGTCTATGGCAAGAAGGATCCACTAAAAAATCCCTAGTGAGCTCTGAGATTGTTGAGCACATGAAGGCATGTGGGAGGGTGATGCCCAGAGGGAACATGAAATTCCTCACTCCTTCCACCTCTGCATTTCTTCCTGTCATTGTCCATCTGTATCTTTGGCCATATCTTTCAAAATAAATAGGTAGGTAAAATGTTACTCAAAATTCTGCGAGCTGCTCTAGCAAATTAGTCAAACCCCATAAAAGAGAAAAGGATACGGGCACCCGGGTTTATAGCGAGTTGTCAAAAGCAAGGGTCACAACCTCAAAATAGCAATTGGTATTTCAATTTGGAGCTAGTCTTGTAAGACTGAGCCTTTAACCTGTAGAATCTAACTCTAGGTAGAGTGTCAGAACTGAGCATTCACTTGGTATCTTCCAGAGAATTGGTGTGGAGGGGAATCTTCAGTAGAGATGGCATCACAAAAGTTGTTTTCAGTGTGAGATTAGGATGAAATAGTTCATTTTTTCATCATTTATAGAGAGTCTTCCAGAAAACACACATATACGCACAAACACACACACACACACACACACACACACACACAATCAACTTATTATACTATAGGACAAATATTGTAATAATCACTGTAACTTTTAAAGTCATGAAATAATATCTGTATGTCTTATCTAACAAAACATTGTTAGGAAACAATACTAAAAATTGTTATAAATGACATTCACAGAAAGAAAGTTAATGGGTCCTAAATGAAATGGAAACAAATTTTACATGTGTTTAAAGTATAGAGTTTCAAAGACGAGCATGTTAATTCATCTTGAAAAAGACTTGATATTTGATTATGGAAGTGGGTATTGGAAGTGTCAGCTTATGAGTCACTGTGAAGTGGCAGAAGCAGAGTTACCTGAAATGCAAGAGAAACACAGCAGAAACACAGGAATGACCTTAGCACACATGTGCTGATCTGAGGCAGCGGGGAGACACTGAGGTTTGTGAAGGCTTACACTGTATTTATTTCACAGCAGCTTGGTCAGGCTACATCCCCTAAAATTCACCATTTCTTTCTATCTCTCAAAGTGGCACAGCACATAAGTGAATAAAAATACATGAAATCTTTAAATTGTCTCCATTTGTCAATAGTTCGGGAATCAATTCACTTTTTCTAAACACGCCTTATAGGGGAACTGATGGCACCACGCCTTCTTTTAATCATCTATCTCCACTCACAATAGTTTAAGTTGGCACAGCCACTCTATAGTATAATTTAATACAATTGCCTTCAATATCAAATAATCTCTGTATAATATTTGATCCTTTATATCAACCACTGGGAATTTACTCAGGAAGTCAGAAATATTTTGCCTAAAAATATTAAATTTGAGCATAAACCCAGTATACAAAATTTAAAAACTAATGTATAAATGCAGGCATTTGATTTAATACATTGTATATCCCCATACAATTGACTACCATGAAAATAGTTTAGAAGTTTACAGAAACTATCCTTTAATCTGAGAAGATATCCACATTACAATGTTAGAAAAAAGATACAGGGGGAGAAAAAAGAAAAATGATATAATATGTAAGGTAGAATATGAGGGACAGAAACATTTATTGATATAAATATATATTAAATAAATTAGCATTTCTAGGTAAATAGAATTTTAGTTTATATTTCAGTTCTTCACTGGGTTTTGTTTCAAAGTAATTACTGATATTTTTCTTGCAGTAATATACAATTAGTATGGTTAAAACCAATAATCAATGTGACTTAAATGTGTTGTACAAAATTCTATGGCATATTATTCATAAAATTACCTAACCACTAAATATATATATCTAGGCATAAAGCCTATACTAAGTGGAATTCTTCCGAGTCTTCATCTGTCTGTCCACTGAGTTTGATGCCTAACTGGTGTGCACGCCACCTGCAGCCACTTGAGTACTGGCAAACGTCACCAATTGGCCCTTGCCCAGTAACTCTTAGCTTATCACCATAACTCTGAATGAGGAAAGAGAAATTAGAGATGAAACAGATTTACTTGTTTTCTTTCTATTTCACTATGCTGATCAGGAGGATCAGTGTCATATACTCTCTCCTTGAATACTCAATGATGCCACAGTTAAAGGGGTAAGGTATGTGGTTTGTTTATTTGTAGATCTGGCTAAAAAGCGCTGTGATTCCTTGTACTGTATGACATATTTTGAAGTAGAAATGTGTCCTACCAAAATATCAGGAAATGATCCACGCTCTTGGCATAGAGCACATGTGTTGCTTCTAATGTAGTCTCAGAGGACTCACTGTGAGCTCTGAGGCTCAGTCGCCTTCACTAGCAACCGCAGGGTAAAACTGCTTTAAGCCCAGGACAACAGAAACGTAGAGTGGATGTTTCTAAGACAGGCTAATTTAACAGTGACAAAAGCAACCCTTCGCCACGCCCTTTGTGTATTTTAGAACAGCACTGAAAATTGTTCTTTTCCAATATCCTCTCGATCTGTGGTCCAGGCCGGTCCTGAACTCACTAAGTAGCTCAGGTTGGCCCTGAGGTGACAGAAATTTTCCTACCTCAGCCTCCAAGTGCTGGGATTGCAGGTGTGTGCTACCACATCTGGCTTAAGCAGTGCTGGGGAATCAAACTCAAGAGCTTTGAGCTTGCTATGCAAATACGCTAATCACTGTGCTATTTGCTCAGCTCATCTGAAGCTAACATAAAAGTTCAATCCCATACAGGCTGGGACTGATATCCATTATAAGAATAGCTTCTGGCCAAAATATGCTATACAGAAGGAAAAACAAACAAAAAAGGAAGGAAAAGAAAGGAAAAGAAATGAAAAGGAAATGAAAGAAAATGAAAACTAAACTAAAGACAGCAAATGGGATAGGAAGTCTACAAAACTCTCTGTCTCTAATCTTACCACCTAGTATGCAAAAATACTGGACAACCCAGTGTCAAGGTATGTTGAGAAAAGGCAAGACTCTCTGGTGCTCACAAACTCAATCCCATTAAAAGGGTATTTATTTAGTGTTTCCATGTAAAGTTTTAGACACTGAAAGAAACCAAAGAAGTACAAAGACGTGTAAGACAGTTACTACCCTGAAAGACTTTGCCATATAACTCAAGTGCTTTCTCCAGGAAACAGTTTCCTATGATATGCGTCAGAAATACACATGATTCAAAACACCCTATGGACAGAAAACCTCTTCACATGTCATCCAGAAAAAAGCTCTTCACATGTCATTTCAACAGAATCTCTACCACCTTGTTTTTACCAAAGGAATCAACCCAGAGCACATGTGTGCATTCAGCCTCGTTGACATGTTTAGTGGGCCATTGTAAGGAAACACACTCACTTCTAAACGCTGAACACCCCTGAAGAAATGTGCAGAAGCACTCAGAATTTGCTCCGTGACCTTGTCTGTCAAGTAAGATAGCAATTTTTTTTCCAGGTAATGCATTATCACGATGTCCCATTTGGATGATGTATTACACTTACACATCATTGAAGAGGCAATTTGCTTTGATGATGTACAGACATGCAATAGATCAGGACTCTGAGAGAGCAGGAGGAGGAGCACCCTGGAGGTCCATAGCTCATGGCGTGAGGCCATCTCTGAGGGATGGGGAAGCAATTAATTCAAATTATCTGGACAGAAACTGGGCTGCCAAAGGGACTTTTGACCCTTCCCAAATATAAAAACAGATTCTTTAAAAATGCTTTCTTGTGGTTATTAAAGGGCAATGTGACAGATCACTGGAGCGATGGAACTTCTCAGTACTTTGACCATGATGATAGACACACAAAGCTGTAATAACAATGTATATAATGTATGAATACATGAACACTACACACACAAACACACACACACACGTGTGTGTGCAAGTCAAACTGTAAAAATACCTAAGATGAGTGGGTTTTGCAATATTAACATCCTTGTTATGGCTACGAATTTTACCATCAGGGGAAACAGGGTAAATATATTCAAGATCTCTCTTTTCATTATTTCTTAATAAATATCTGTGAGTCGATATTTATTTCAGTCAAATTTAATGAAAACATCTTTTAAATGCTTTATCAGCTTCAAGATAGTACAAAATTATATGTGAACTTGTACTATGTGATCAAAAGTTTCTTCCACTTAGGTTATTATGTGAAAATGTCACTTCTTTTGTAATGGTCTTGTTCTATAATGAGATATTAGAAAACATTTAATATTAACCTATGATATACCCATTCAAATAAATATCTAACTAATGTCCCACACAGGGAAAAGTTACATATAACAAAATAAGCCAACTGGGTTAAAATGAATAGAAAGTATTTCAGTCTGCATTTACAAAAACAAGTAATTGAAGAGCCGTCTTTTAATATCAATAAGCTAGCATATTTGGCCCAAACCTAGGAAAATAAATTTAAATACGAGGAAGGATGGAAGGTGAAATAGATCACGGTTCTTTGGATAAAAGAGCATATCTACTTAACTTCTGAAATATCTTTGAGAGCTAGAAAGCTTTACCTAAAGATATATTTAGGTACAGTTTAATTTATTTTTGGATTATATGGAAAGTAAAGGGATGGCTATTCTGTTAAGATGGTGTTAGCTTAAGGGCATGACCTACCGGACCAGAACGAAGATGAAAAAGTACACAAGACAGAAGTATGAGATGCAAAGTGAGCAAGGTAATGGGATCCAAGTGTGTAAAGACCCTCCTATGGGCAAATGTGTTAACCTCTGTGACCTTGCCTGAAGCGCAAGGAGTCGGAATAGAGAATAATTTCTATAAGAAAAGCAGGAAAGGAAGCTACTGGGTGGAGAGAGCACACCACTGTTAGGACAAAGGAAAAGGAGATTGCATTTATGACTCTATGGAGTGCTCACACGACCCGAAGATGGCTCCGAGGAGAGGAAAATTGTTCTTCACAAATCATCAAGAGTAGATAATTAGGAGTATTTCAGATTTGAGAAATAATAAACTTTGAGCCACCCAATTATTGAAAACGGATAAACTTTTTTAAAAAATAAAAAAGTAAGAGTGAGATCGTTTTGGGATCCAAATTAAAGGGAATGTCGCTAACATATGACGTCAGAGCACAAACGCCCTGTGACAAAACCTAAAAGCAAAACCCCATGCTGAAAGTTAAATTCAGTTGTTCTCTCTTCTAAAGGCCCAAAGGACAAAAATCATGCTTGTCTTTTCCAGTTCACTCATTCACTAATGTCTGTTTCTTTCTTTTCTCTGTTGTGTTTCCTGACCTTTCTTTTTCTCATTCCTCTTCACTTGAAGATTTTTTTTTTTAATTAAGGGTATCTCAGTAAACTACTAAACACATTGCACCACATTAACAAGTGAGGGATAAAAATGATATAATGTCAACAGAATCTTATAGTCTTTTGGGGATATTTAACAAACTTTTAGTATAAATGCTCTAAAAATAGGCATTTCAAATAAAAATAGTTGCATGTTATAAGCCTACAGCTGAAATCAGACTCAGTAGTGAAAAACTGAAAACTTTTCTTTTAAGAAATCAAGAACTAGGGAAAGCTTCCCAGTTTTGACAGATCTATTCAAATAATATTGGAGGTCCCAGCCAGAGCAATAAAGCAAGAGAAATAAATGGCACTAAATTTGAAAAATCTAAACCTTTCCTTTTCATAGATGCCATCGATTTATATGATAGGAAAACACACAGATTTCTAAAGAAGCTAGGTGAAAAAACTAGCGGCAGTCCTCAGCAATACTGAACGGTATCAAAATAATCAACTTTAAAAATGAGTTTAATTTCTAAGCACTAATAATGAACTATCCAAAAATAAATTAAGAGACAATCCCATTTTCAATAGCTACAAAATAATAAAATACTGGTGAATATATGTAAGGAAATGAAAGGATATTCATTGAAAACTGTATAAAATTAATAAAAGAAGTTTAAAAAGCCACATGGGAATGGAAATCAATTTCAGGTTAATTTGTTATAATTAAGATTATGAAACTGTTCCTATTTTCCAAAGTAACTTACAGACTGAATATGATTTCTCTGAAAAAATTCAATGGCATTGTTCTCAAATCTGAAAATGAAAAAAAAAAATTATTCTAGACCCATAAGGAGGCAAGTCAAACTTGAGAAAGAAAATTATAAGGGGAAGTCCCACGTTTTCTGCTTTCAAACAACCCAACAAAACCATTGTAATCAAAACATTATGGTATTGAAATATAAAAAAAATGACATATAGAGCATAATGCCACTTTTCTAAATAAACCCATACATATGTACCTAACTATTCTTCGACAATAATAACAAGAATACATAATGAGCAAATAATAGTTTTTCCAATAAAATGTTTTGGAAAATTCATGTGCAAAGAGTGTGATGTGATATTTATATCAGGACCCATTAAAAATTACCTCAAAGAAGAACAATATCATAAATGTAAGACCTGAGATAATAAATGTCTTCAGAGAAATCATTGAAACCTTTATATTAGTTACGGCAATAACTTTCAGAAAGCATAAAAATCCAAGTCAAAAATTGATGTGTAGATAGAGCATCTTGAAATTGAAAAGCTTCTAAACGGCAAAAAAAATCAAAATAATAAAGGGACATTTAGAAATATGGGAGAAAAATCTTTGTGAATCATGTATCTAATAAGGAATTCATATCCAAAAATTTCAAGGAACATCTATCAAGAAAAATAACAAAAACCAAGCAAAATAAATCCAAAAATGAGAATATATATAGTCCAACTAAAATGTGGTAAAAAAAAAACCTGCACAGACATTTCTCCAAAGAAGATGTTAATATGATTAACAGGCATTTTGAAAGATGTTCAATGTCATTAAGCATCAGAGAAACACAGACCAAAACCATACTGAGATATCACTTCATACCTATTCCTATTGTTAATTGAAAAACACAAAAGACAATAAATACTATCAACTCTTCAGAAAGAAGAAAATAGTTGTGCACTATTGGCAGCAATGTATATTAATAGTCATTATAGAAACAAAAATTCCCTCAAAAATCTTAAAAATAAAATTATATATAGATAGATAGATATCATCTACCTCTCTATATAAATACCACATAGCTATTAAAAAGGAGATAGTGACATCTGCAACAGCATGTATGAACATGAAGACATAATATTAAATTTATACTGAAATTGTACTGAAATAATACAGATAGGGAAAGAAACGTCCTGCACAATCTCACTTGTTTTAGGCTCTACATCATCAAACTCAGTTGAGAAAGTAGAAAAGTAGGAATTGGGGGTGCGGAAAATGAGAAGATGCTGGGCAAAATTTACAGCATTTCAATTATGGATAATGGCTAAATTCCAAAAATTTAATATACATCAGGGTAATTTTAGCGAGAATTATTGTATTATATATTTGACATTTGCCAGTAGCATACATCTTGAGGGTTCTCATTACAGAAAAAGCAGAAAGAAAGAAAGAAAGAGAAAGAGAGAGAGAGAGAGAGAGAGAGAGAGAGAGAGAGAGAGAGAAAAGGAAGAAAGAAAAATAAATGGAGGGAAAGAAAATAAGAAAAAAACTGTGTGAACCAACAGACACATGAATTATTGTGATGAACATGTAACATTAAACCATAGAATTGCATACTTTAACACATACAATTTCTACTTGTCAGTTACCCCACAAATTAAGACAAAAATGACATCAGAGGGTCATATACTTTTCATGGCGTGGGGATGTTTCAAATGGAACACAGATGTCTCCTTGGTGAGGTAGAAGGGGAGTAGTATGCCTTTTACGTAAAGCTTACTTTGTGTCAAAGAGAGAAAAGTTTGACCTAATGTCAAGAAAGACAATCGAACGAAAACACAGCAATCCAAGGAAGCATTTTATGAAAAGGACATATCAAAATCAACGTTGTATCCTCAGGGGGTGGTGAGCTCCTGGCCATGGAATATATTTCTAAAAATGCTTTAAATAGTTTGTGAGTTTTGAGACTGGTGACATAACTCAGTTGGGAGAATGCAGCACATAAAATTATTGAGGTGTGGTAAAATGGGCCTATAACCCCAAGATTCAGGAGGCTGATGCAGGAGGATTGCTGTAATTTTGAAGCTACCCTAGACTACATAGTAAGTTTAAGATTTCCCTGCACTATACAGTGAGTCCCTTCCTCAAAAAATTGTGAATTTTAAC